>VZTF01001216.1:3952156-4006646 GCA_013397755.1 Cnemophilus loriae
AAAAAAAAAAAGCCAAGAAAAGTGCGGCGTTTATGCAAGCAATCCCTCCCCGGCTCCTGCCAGGAGCCGAGCAGAGGGGAGCTGGGGAGCACCAGCCCGTGCCCGGCTCCCGCTGGGATGGATGGGGCTCAGCGCTGGGCTCCGGTCGGACTCGTTCTGCGCTCCCTCCCTCTGCTCCCACAGCCTCAAGGTATAGGGCAGAAACAAAGGGATTTTTCTCCCCCCCCTCCCTTCTCCTTTTTTCTTTTTTAATAACTTTATCAACTCCGAACCCCAGGATGATTTGTGTGTTTCATACTCTCTCTGTGCTTTTACTCTCAGTTAGAACTTGGATCCTTTCCATTTCTCGGTTAAAAACTTTTTTTTTTTTTTTTCTTTTCTTTTTTTCCCCCCCTCTCTCTTTCCCCCCAGTTGTTTGTGGTTTTGCATGAAAGGGCATTGTTAACTCCTTCACATCCCAGCTGGAAAGGGCTCTCTTGGCTGAGCTATTTTAGGTATTTCTGGAAGAGCAGAAATAGAAGAGCTGGGTTTCAAAAACACAGACTGAAAAAAGGAGAGCAGTGATGGACAAGATTTACATTGAAACTGCTACTGTAGGATAACCCCAGCTAGAAAAGGAGAGCCCCTGTTACGGATTTACAGGAGCCCTCACCACTTCTGCAAGGCACGGGATGAGGCCATTCCAAGCTGGTGCTCAAAAGCATCGATTTAAGGCGCAGAAGGTGAGAGATTTGGTAAAAGCATGGGAGGAGGTGACTGTCCTGGCTGCTCCACATGGAGACAGGAGCCAGGCCACCCCACGCTGCTGCCGGACAGGGCTGACACCCTCCCCGGCTCAGCGTGTGCACAAAGCCATGCTTTTGGGTGAAAAAACTGGGAATTCTGGGCTTTTTTTACTGCCTAACTACAAAAAAAAAATTCAAAAGGTGCACTTTTGCACCGAGGCTGTGTTAAATGCCATGTCACACTTGCCTGTGGCTGAACAGGAAGTCCTCAACACACCAGGACACACATAAATCGTGGGAAAAGCTTGGCAAATTCTCGCTGGAAGTTGTAAAACGTAGAGGATTAATTTTCCCTGTTGTCCATAGGAGATGAGGGACTGGGAAGTTGGCATCTGTCATTTAAACCGTTTTTTTCCGCCTCCTCATCTACAGTTGCAGCTGCAGACAGTGGGTATGGGCTCTGTCCCGTGGGGAGGCTGGGCTGGGTGCGCATGTCCGCGCCTGCACTGCTCCAAGAGCTTTCCCAGCTGAAGTCCTGGAGCTCTGAGGGAATGCTAGAAACAGGGATGACTTCAATATTTGGCAGCAGCTAGGATAAGTGATCTTTTCCCTTTAAAATAGAGCATGTTATGCAAGCAGGTTTTATTATAATTACGGGTATTTATTATTTCTGTAGATTATAATATATTCTTCTTGGAACCAATAGGAATGTAAATTTAGTATTTCATGCTATTTGTCAATTAAATAACACAGCATTTCTTGTATACCTTCTCTAAACACACAAAAAATCCCCTCTTATATTTGCACACCCTGTAGTAATTAGCACGTAGTATTTTTCATTTTTAGACTTTTAAAAAAACCTTTTTGTATTGGTTAAAACAAGTGCATGTTTTTTCCAGCATCCTCCCCACTATGATTGCTGTTCTTGAACGTTTTTATGCATGTTAGCATGTATGTTTGTTTTGCCTGTTAGTTCAGTTTTGTAGAACAAATGGAGAAAATGAAAATATAGATTTTTAACCGCAACAAGATTCCCTGCAGACAGGATTTTTTTGTACAGCTATAGAAATGCAGCAGCTCAGAGGAAGAGCACAGCATGTAATTCTACATACATCACAGCCCTTTTTTATTACTCTTACCACAGCAGCTGAATGGAGAATTACAAAAACTGTGTCCCTGATTCTGTAAAGACTTTAAAAAGAGGCTTAACTTTAGGCATACAGGTAACTTCAAAGGGAATTAAGTTACACTAGAAAATGTGAGTATTTCATGACAGATGGATGCATTAGAGAAAATGATCTATACAAAACTTCATCCAGAAGTTCTGGAATTACGTTAATTGACCTTGGTGAACCAAACAAAAGCTCAGTCGAAATTATTCTCAGAATTTAAACCCAACACTTTTGCAAAATACAACCCAGTGTAATGGATATTCCTATTATTGCATATCCACTGGTTTTCTATAGGCAAAGGGTGAAATCTCAGCACTGCGGAAGGGAGTGGGAACATTGCCATTGATTTTACCGATGCCAGAATTTTGCCCAAAACACTTACACTTCCTCTGGCTCTGAGTTTTCTTTTATCAACTCTGACATTGTTTTCTGCATCTCTGCTGTCACATTGCATGGGGTGCAAGAGCATTTTTAAATTGACAGTGGGCTTGAGCTGCAGAGCACGGCTCATCGATCAAACCTCTGAATCCATCTGACAGAGTTTGATCAGGTGTTTGACTCCAGCCCTCTGCACAGACACACCTCTTCCCACACTCAGTTTTGCTGGCACACCTGTTGTGACCCAGGTGGGAAATTTTGTGCATTTAGCAAATCCCGGTCTAGTGGGGCAAACTAAGCATCAATTTTGTTTCACCACGCAGGAGCAAGCTCTGTCAAGTACTGCACATCACTCTATGATCATGCTAAAGCCACTGCGACAACAAGCCGCCTCAGCAAGCTGTCATTTTAATGTTTTATCCGTTTTATTTTCGTGTGTGTTTGCTCCACATTTCAGCAAAGCCTCGTCTCCCCTGCCCACCGCCATCGGCTACGAGGCTGCAGCAAAGCCGCGTCTCGAACGTGTCACATAGAATGAACCGGGAAAACTCCGCACAAAACGTCCAGGGGAAAATTCCCTCCTGGTCAGAGAGAGAGGAGGACGAGCGAGACAGTGGTAGGTGACACCTGCACAGGGGCAGTACTCGGCCTCCTGCAGCCAGGAGCATCCTGGTGGTTTTCCTGCAGTGGGAACCCCTCGGTGCCTCCCTGCCACAGCTCTGTGGGATGCCCCTGCCCATTTATCACTCCAAACTAAGCTGAGCAGCTCCACTGTAACACTGCGAATCGCAGGCCTTCTAGATCATAATTTTAAAGCACTTAAGCTTGTGTTGTATTTTAGATTTTTATTCATCTAGCTAGTTAAGGTTTTGAAGATCTAATCTAGTTCCCATTAAGACAAAGAAGAGGATTCCTTTCTCTGTGAAGTGTTATACCCCAGGAAGCCAAAAACTTTGGTGTCTGCCTTAGACGTGTATTTCTTACAGGCATTAACAGCTCAACCTATAGATTTTTCTCCATCAGTGGGGAAGTTTTATTCTTATCCCCATTTTACAGGATGAAATCTCTTATCCAGTAAAGTATGCGAGCATGTGCCAGTTTCAACAGAGCTGGTGGAATCTTTCCAGGGTAGGCTGCATCTGCCAAAAGTGCAATTTGAAGTGGAAAACTATTCACAAATTCTGGTTGAATGTAATGCAGAGTTTTGTCAGAAAGAAAATCAGGGGAAATACTTTCCTCAGGGAAGTTTGAATGTTTCATTTCAGTATCTTCAAACAAACTATATAATTTTCACCGTTCTTATACCACTTAGTTTTCAAACGTAACCATTTTTCTTCATTATTATTTTGAAAATAATATGGTCAATTGAATGTTAGACTTCTCAGTAAGAGGGCGAATTGTCACTGCTCAAAGTTTCATTTTGATGTTTTGAAATTGAAGGTTTGCTCAGCTAGAATGTTTGTTGTTTAAATTTTGGGTTAAAAACAATATGAAAACTTCCATTCTAGATCAAGCAATGCAATCTGGGCTAACCCAAAATGAAACTTGGAGGGGGGGGGGGGGGGGGTTTTATGTCTGTTCCACCAACACAGTGTGTGTTTCGGGTTGAACCTCACCTGAATCATTTTTCCAGTTTGCTGTTCAGCCACCAGACCGAAGGGAACACGTCCCTACAGCTCCGGCTCCCGCAGTTTAACAGCTCTATTGTTTTCACTTGACTCCTGTGAAACTACCTGCGCTGGGAGTCAGCCACGTGGCTTTGAGCTTCCCTGAACCGATGCCCAAACAAACTTCGGGAAGTCAAACCAGGTGATGGGCAGAGCCCGGCGGGGAGCCCCGGAATCCTGGCTGGCCCTTTGGTGCTGAGTTCAGGACCCTCCTTATCCTCCAGGTGTGCTGAGCTCCCTACAACACATCTGGCTTAAGAGGGAAAGATGGGGGCTGAAGGGGGAATTATTTTCTTTTGCAGCTTTCAGTGCTTATGACCCAAACTGGGGAAGTGTGTAAGCTGAAAGAAATGCCTGGGTGGATTTGAAACTGAGATCAGGGCTATGTTTTTCAGTAGTTCTTATATTAGTTTAAAATGTTCTTCTCCCTCTTATGAGCATAACTTCCTTTAAATAAATACACGGATAACTTCTCCTAGTTGCCAAGAGTTTTCCCATCCTCTTATAATAGCTCCTCATAATAATGCAAAATAAGAGATAAAACAAAAATGAATTGAAATAATTTTGCAATGACTACTTTAACAATTAATCTGTTCAGGGAACAGCAGAAACAACAAACACATACATTTCAACATATACCTCTAAACAGCGTAATTACCTTTTAAGTTTCAAACTGTACACATGAAAAAGAATTCCAACCAGCCAAGAGAGAAGGAAACATGATCCAAAGGATGCTTGCTACACACCAAGATATTTTCCACCAAACCAAGTTTTATGAACTTCCCAATGCCAGGCGATATGTATCTGCAGCTCACTCATACTGCCTTAATTTGCTGCTCTGTGTGACAAGCTGTAGTCTGATCTAGCCTGACATGCCACGGTATGCACAGCACACATATATCATGATAAGACAGTTGAAAACCAAAGACAAACAGCCCCAAAGAGAGAGTTAAATAGCATGATCCAGCAGCGGCCTGCATCCATCAGAGGAAGGGTATTTGAAATGGCACACCTTCCCCTTGCAAGTAAATAAATACTGCTTGAATGCTATAGGCGGGAGTGAACGAGATAACACAGTGTTCCCACGGACAACTTTGTTTCTTCTCCTCCGTGTGTATCAGTTACATTCTTTTTAATGACATCCTTCTTTATCGGTGTAGTGAAAAAACAGGGTGCCTTGGGCTCGTGAACCCCACTGAAATGAAAAGATGGAATCTCCTGCTGCTCACTGGAGAACGAGATGAACCCAGCTGCTGCTGCTGCAACACGATGCTCTGGCAGTGAAGATCTTCTGTTCTTTATTACGTTGGTAAAAGCAACAGGAATTCAACTGGCTTCATTTCTGGCCAACTTCAGGTTCCTCTTTTAAGGACACAAAATATTTCTGGGCTATAACTGAAGTGCTGAGGTTTCATTGCCCAGGATTCCTCTGGCGAAGCGGACGAGTTCTTCAGTGTCTGAGGCTCTGAGAGAATATACTGCCCAGCTGAAGCAATGTTTGCTGCATTCCCATTACTAAAAAGTTCGGTAGGAAACAGGTGACTTTTTGTCATTTAGTGAATGAAGGTGTTGGTAGTTATGACAAAGAGCTCACTTTGAAGGGGTGGTTGTAAAACACCACAACAAAAACACGTCTGTTTTACTCCTCATGTCTCAGGTATCACGTCTGAGGTGTTTCTGAGGCCCTGGGATGCAGAGGTTTAGGGCATTGCACAGATCTGATTTTCATGCCTAGAAAACTGACACACACTAAAACAAAGGTTTTTATCTCCTGTATTTGAGACACAAAAGAATATAAAAACCCGGGCAAACGTGGCAGTAATTAGTAATGAATTTTTCAGTGTTCTTTTTATAAAGAGTGGTGTTTTGACCAAGTGAAAGCTGCCTTTACTTTGGTCCCTTTGAGTTCCACATTGCAAGGGTCTAGCTGAGAACCTGAGAACTTCAGTTTATCTTAGAGTTTATGTTACAGTGTTCTTAAAGCTGTGTCTGGGGTGTTGTACTGCCTCACTTTGAGGAACTGGGATGAAGAACTGCTGCATCTGCTTAGTGTTTCTAGAGACTGTGCAGGATGATCACTCATCCAGAGAGAAACACTTTCCTCTCTACATGAGCATCAGTGGAAATGCAGATAGTTTCAGAACATTCTCTTTTTATCATGGAAATGTGACATTCTCTATGGACCTGCTCCAAAGCCTGATCGTGTCAATGAAAGGACTCCCATTGAATTCAGTGTGACTTGGAGTGGTTCCTAAAAATGGCAACAAAGCAGCAAACTTCATAAATCTTCTGATGTGGTCCTTAAAGCGAGAATTCAGACCCCATGGGGCAAAGGTTTGTGATTAGAAAGACGATTTGGCCTCTCTTTCTCCCTGAGCTGAACCATTCAGGTCTCACTGAAGATTCATTCTTTTGGAAATATCATATGCCAGTCAGCACGAGGGATCGTTCGTCTGTTAAATGCTACATTATGCCTTTTACTTTTCATTATGGTATGAGATTTGATTAAGGCAGTCAATGACCCTGTGCTTAGAAGCAGAAGGGGAAAAAAAAAAAGGAAAAAAAAAAAGCTAATGGAGCCATAGAGCTAAAATATGTTGCTGAGAAGTGAAACAATTGAAGGTGTGGAGGAGAGAGGAATTATCACAGCACTGTTGGCACTGAAGTGGTGTTGGGAGGCTTTTACCTGCCATAAAGCATATGCTGGCACTATTTCATCCTCCACCTTGGCCATAATGCAGACCTTGTTTGTGTAGGAGACTTTCCCAGCATGAGAGCAGAGGAGCACACAGATGCCCACGCTCCGGAATGCCAGGCAATGCTCACCAGCAGCTGCTGCTCTCAGCAGCCCAGTGCCTGGTTATGGCTACGCCCCTCCACCTTTCCCAGGGAGGTTTTTAAAGGTGCTTAGGAAAATAAAATGAGTTGTACCTCTATGTCCCTTTGTGCCATTGACACACAACCACTTTTATTTCCTTTCCTGCTCTCCCTTTAGACTTTCTGCACGTTCCCCAAATCTTGGTGCTTCACTTGATGTGTCAGAGCCCATTGGGAAGGAAGGACTGCTCTCTGCACAACTTTCTGTCACGACTCTTTCAGCATTTGACTCAAGGTAGTTTGGGTTTATCACTCCCTGGGTGCACTGTAGGTGCCTGTCTCCCGAGGAACATGACGTGAACCATCGTGTTGACGTGTGGAGCCTCTTCTCCAAGCTGCTCTGTACAAGTCACTCAACCTTTTAATTTGATTAGGAGGTTAATTTGCATGGTGCTGTGCGTATTGTTTTACTGGAATATATATACTATGAAATGTATGATGTAAGTTAATCCAAAGCTAAAGAGGCAAATAAAAGCCAGTTCCTTAAGGAGGAAGAAAAAAGAGCAGAGCTCAATGGAAGAAAAGCTTGGTCTCAGTCCAGAGTCCTGACTCATTGTTAGCCTCCAGAGCGTCCTGACTAGCATCAACGTGTCCTGGAAGCAATGTGATTTTCCTACTGTATTAACAAAAAAATAATAAAATGTAATGCTAAAACAATAGGACATACCAGAAAAATTTCCACTGAGGAATGGGGCTCTGTAATAAGCTCATGTCAGAATGATTTCCATCCTGTTTGCAGAATCTGAGCATATGGTGGAGTGACACGACTCTGTGCAGGCTGTGGAGAAGGCAGCATCTCCTATAGGTGTGTAGACTGTTTCTTCTATATCAAGTGCTTCAGAAGGCTGGGAAACAGAGTATGAAATATATTTCTATTAATGGGAGCCACCCAGTCAAGAGGGAGCACTAGGAATGTGCTGTACAGCTGACAAGAAGCATTAAGACTTCATGGAAATCTGAAAAATGCCTCAATGGCTTTCTACCCGTGTCTCTCCATAACTATAATCTCAAAAATATATATAATTTGGAAGTGACGGTGTCCTGGAAGCTTGACTAGTGTGAGCTCACAGTTATCTTTTGCTTGATCCTGTGAAATAAATTATAAGCAGCAAATCCCAACTGCAGATAAATTCTTCTCCATCTGTTTTCCTATAAGAGAAAAAAAATGTAGAACTGCTTTCATGCAACAATTGCACAAGCAAGTCATAAGCTTAGAGACGAAGGGGAAGAAAGCTAGAATGCTTTCTGTTTTAATGCCAAAGATTTTTAAGATAAAAATTCTCTGAAAGTAACTGCAATAAACCAATGACTGTTGAGCTTAAACAAACCTCAAGTCAAGTTACATTCAATTTCACTTAAATTTTCCTTAGGAGAAAAAGAAAACATAAATGTACAAACTAAAATTTTTATGTCTTAATTGTCATCTTTTTCCCACAATGCATCCTAAACTGAGATGAGGTCATTTGGATTTTAGTAACCAGTCCAAGTACAGTGCAAAATGTATTTCAAGGTAGAACAAGAGTTCACATCCCAAAAACAAAGGAGTTAGCAAAAATATGAAACTGCGTGAGATTGAATGCACTCAATGCCTAGGGAAGTATAGTTTTACCTGTCAGAAACAAAAAAGTTGGTCTGCATCCATTCCATAGACATAAAATAAACTCAGCAAGGGCTGCACAACAGCTAAAGCCTGTGAAAAAAAAGGCTAAACTTAGCAGAAGAGTTCCTAAATCATAGCTGTTCTTTCTTTTTGAGAAAAATTTTGTTACATTTGAAAATAAAGCAGGTAAATTCCTGTGTGAATCAATAATGTGTGTAGTAAAAGTGACAAAAGATGTTTATACAGTTATAATTGCAGCTTGCAGGTCACTTAAATGCCTTGCATGGACAGTCCATAAAGAGAATATGACCAGGCACTATGAATAAGAGCCTGAATAAATAGTAAAGATGTAGAAGTAAGGCTAATGAAAAATAAACATTCTTGTTAGGAAGAGAGAGTGACAATAAGAATTAGAGTGATCCAGAGTTTCAGGAATACACGTGAATGAACACGTACTGCAGACTTTGCGTATGAATATCTGGAAGGGATCTAAAAAACCCAAAGAAATTAAATGTTTGGTAGTTACATCTGTCCCTCTTTAATCACAGCGTGCTTTTTTAGGACTTTGTAGGCAGTGAAGGTTTTTTCCACTTTCATATTTGTTGTGTTTTTTCAGTCTCTATTAAATGTCTATCAGAAGTGCTCTGACCCCACTCGAAATCCAAACCCTAAAAATGCATGCAGGGAAATAATCCAAATGTCAAATGTAACCATGAGCAGTTAGTCAATCCATCCAAACAAAAGCAATCAAGCCACATCCTTCTCTTTCCTCCCTAGAGACTCATGTACATCTAATAATAATCCACCACGGGCACTTTGAGGAAAGGGAAGTAAGGAGGAGCTGTGAGTTTTGACCCCATTCTAGAAAACAAATTGTCGCCAGGCATTTTGGTGAAAGTGCATCAGCTGGTGACACCCCAGTGTAAAGGTTTATGGGAATAATCTGAATTACACCCAGAGATCAGGTGGAGTATACAGTGCCACTTGCAACGTCTATGAGCAACTCAGGAGGCTCTAACAACCCTGCTCTGCAACCTCTGAAGTGTTCCTGCTGTCCTGCAAGAGTCTCTTCCGCGTGATTTCACATCAAGTTGGTATTGGAAAAGCCATGAAAGTGTAGGATGAGTTTTTCTCCTGATAAGACAGTCCATTCATGATTCACGGGTACTGGGTCTCCACTGCCCTTGCCCACGTCCTGCCCAGCAGCAGGAGATGGTAACAGCGCCCATCTCATTCTCTTGCACAAGAAACATGCTTTGGCAAGATGTATTCAGGTGACAGTTTTGGGGAAAACACTTGGTTTGCTGTTGATGATCTTGCGCCAAAGACACTGGCAGGATTAATTGGTGCATAGTGGCCACAGAGGGAGGAGCCATGGACTGTTTGGGGTCTTCATGTGGCAAACCCTTTGTGGAGGTTATTAATCCCCATGAGTTGACCAGGGCTGCTCTTATGTGTGAAGTTAAATACATGCCTGCTTGCAGGGTGAGGGGCTTTATTTATTTCTACCCTGCGTCCTTGAAAATCTAGCTTTCATGTGTAAGTACTTGGTTAATGTGGCTCATTCCTCTGCATGCTTCCCTGGATGTGAATTCTTTATGAATCTACCTGAAACTGTCTTCTGCAAATGTGTTGGTTTCAGTTCGCAAGAAAGTTGTTCCTGTTTGTACTGCTGGGCATTTCCTTTGTTCATTTTCCTTTGTTGGAGGCTGACAGCACACTGGCTGCAGTTTTCATGTGATCATTCCTGAAATTGCTTCGTGCTTGGACAAATGTGTAGGTGTTCTGTGCAACTTCTTTAAATAGTGAGTGAAAACAGTACTTCGAGAATAAAAGAATATACCACAAGATTCTGCTTCTTTCTGCCACTTTTGTCTCTCATTCATCTAATGAACTTATTTTTACTCCCTGTCTTTCATCCTGCACTCTACATTAACAGGTTTTCCCTTGATTTCATTGATTCTCCCTGCCCACAACGGCCTTTTTAAATAATTTATTCAATATGTTTATTCTTCTGAAAGTACAGGCTGCCAAGAGAGGTTGTGGAATAGTCATCACTGGCTCACCTAGACACCCATCTATTAGGGATTATTTAAGGATAAGGAAGTCAATCCTTCTGTGATTCACTGGGAGGAGGGCATAGATTAAATGACCTGGTAGAATAGTCCTCTCTAATTGAAATTATTCTGTTTTGGGTTATGTTTGGTTTTTTGTTGGATTTGGGGTTTTGCTGTTGTTGGCTTTTTTCCCTTTTTAAATTTTTTTTTCTCTTTTTTTTTGTTCTAAATTCTTTTTGACCTCAATTTCCTAATTTTTTTTTTTTTTAAATAATGTTCTCTTGTGTTCATGTTCTTTGAAAGTATGGAGAATTTGCACGAACCAATTTTTATTAGTTCCCTTGAGAATGTTAAAAACTTCAATTAGGTCACAGTGAAGTCTCTTTTCCAGAGTGAAATTCCTTAATCTTCCTTAATAACTTAAATCTTTGAGAAGTGATGTTGTTCTGCAATGCATTTTCCTCAAAAGTAATTATATACCGGCTAAGTTGCTACATAATAGTCAGTGCTGTGTTGTGCTCTGAGTATAATCAGTCCTCGGGTTTTGCAGAGCCTATTAGCCCTGATGGGCTGGAAACACATGACTGTCAGGACGGGGTTGCAGGCTGGGAGATAGGAATTTCCAGTTTCCAAGAAGCCGGCATTTTCTATTTGCACAGGAGCCTCTCGCAGTGTAAGCTGATATTCTGCCTGAATTTCTTAGTAGATCTGCTCAATTGTAATTTTGGGATTATTTTAACAACGGCAGGCAAGGAAATCCATGAAGCAAATGTGAGTTAACAGGCTGAGGAATGATGCAAGCTCTGCCTTTTGCCTCATGCATGTATTATCACCCTTGCCCAGTGTTTGCTGTATTTTCTGGTAGAATGCATCAAGGTGTTTAATATTGAAAGTAATCAAAAGCCAAAATCCCAGTATTGGTCCTGGGGCAGTAGGAAGCCAGAATCTCCCAAGTCTGGAAGAGACTGACTCTCCTTTGTGGCTGCCCTTGTGCTATTTCTTCCTTCTCTTATGTCAGCTTTGAGGTTGTTGCATAACCACCCTGAAACACTTCTACTTTCTGGAATTAAGGGAAAAGAGCCATCCAAATCCTCTTAAGAAGCTTTGAAAGAGCTGCTTGCTTTCCTGTGTGCAGCGGTGAGCCCACCGTTAGTGCATCGTCGGGAGCAGGAGCAGCTCTGATTCATTTTCCTTGGCCTCTGTTTTCTGACCAAGTACTCAATGTGCTCCAGTGCCAGCCTCCAAAGGGGTAAAAAGAGACTCATTGGGCTAAAACATAAAAATAAAATAATGCCAAAATGGGTTGTTTCTTGAAGAGCTTTGATGTAATATCAAGAACTGTTTTATCTCACCTGAAAGTACATAATGAAAATTATGGAGGGCTCTATGGTCTATATGGATTCAAAGTTTCCTTCCAGCTCTCTTGTAAGGATTAGGATAATCTGCTTGGAAATCTGAAACAAAAAAAGTGAGGATTGAAGATGTTGGTAAGAGTAAGGTTCAGGGATCAGTAAATGATCAAGTTTCCCCTTGCTTGTCTCCTGTAGACTATATTCCTATTTCTGGTCTATGTGATCTTAAAAAGTGTGGGACTGAGGCAAAATCTCACGGCCCAGGCACTTTCCAACCTGAAAGGCTGCCATTAAATAGCTTCTCGTTTCTTAATCCTCTACTTTTATGAGTTCATTTCTTCCCTGGGTGTTTTCAAAATGTTTGCTCACTTTATGGACAACGAGATGCAGATGTTTTGCAATTAAGAGCATAAACATTCTGCTTAAGCAACAAGAGTTTATAATACCTCTTCATCTCAGCTTGGTTGATGCTTTTCATAGGCACAAGGTGGTTCATGCTGAAGTTGCCATCTTGGTCACCCTTGTCCTCATTCCACATACAGTAGATAAATTTTTTCTTCACTTCCAGCTGAAGATAAAATCAAGGGGGTTTCATAAAGCACCAAAAGCTGTTTCCTGCAGCCATTGTTTTGCTGGTGTAACTTCTTTCCCTGCTCTGCATTCTCCTGAAGCTCTTTGCCACCTCTGGAGCACTGTCTCTGCTAATAAAGGCACTTCTATAACTCAGTTGTCCATGAAGTCATGATGAGAAGCCCTGCTCTTCCAGTCCTGCTTTTTTTCTGGAGTAAAGACTCTTTAATCATTCTGTAATCATTGCAGCAATGTTTTCCCTCGGCCCTATAGCCATTATTTTGAGGGCAGGCACTGGTGTGGCACTGACTTTATGGATATGTATGATTTTGGCAAGGAGAAGCCATTCAAATATTTCTCCTCTCCCTCTGCTGTATTTCCCGTAAATCTCCGCACGCCTCATTTCTGCTTTGCAATCTGCGGTCACATTTCTCCACACGTTTGGTTACAACAGCCTGGATGTGGCATAATCAGAACTGTTCTTGCTCTACTCAGCTCAGCAGCCCTGTTTTGGACACAGAAGTGGCACCCCTTATCTTTCTGTCACACTTGGTCCCCTGAGAAGGCGAAGATGCTGAAGAGAGAATGGGACCAGAGGTGTCTCAAATGCCCCATTTCTACAGCATGTCACCCTCTAAGGGCACTGGACTGAGAGTCTTCTGGGGGTTCAAACCTTCTCCTGCACCAGCAGTTGCCTCTCCAAGTGTGTCTGGGGTCACCCTCTGAGGAAACATATGCTTACGGATCAGATTCAGAGCTCATGCAAGAAATGGTTCCAGGAGAGCATCTTCAGACTTAGTTTTGTATCATATCAGGCTACAAGTATTATTTAGTCTTGCTATGTCAGGATATTTTTACTGTCCTAGAGCCTGGAAACAAAACAATATTTTGTCTCTTGGCTGGCGGATTTGTCCATATTTCTACCAGCTTAGTTTAACTGTGGTTGAATCCAGTGTATCCAGTTTCTAGGCTTAGCTTAACTTTGGGACACACTCTTATTCTGCTATAACTGTTTACTTCAAATATTGTGCTTTTGCAAAACAGTCCCTGCCTGTAATAACTGAATAGCTGCTTTCTTACAGCACCCACTGAAAGGCACTACAGGAAAAAGAGATCAGATTCATAGGGAATATTTTATTATTATTTTTGTTTTTTAACCTGGCAAAAATGTGAATTTTAAATGTTTACATTACAACCTTTGTTAAAGTCAACAATAACAAAGTTTGAAGCAAAAATAGAAGTCCCATGGCACTCAAATTAATATTATAAGGAAATGCAAACTACTTAAGAGGCCTCTTGCACAGCAGTGTATTCAAGTCCTTAGCTGGAGTCTTAAGGGTCAGGTTTCTGGCACCATTTGTCATGTTATTTATATATATACGGACACAAATAAACATGTATATACCGCACACACGTGCACCCTGGCCATTGCTAGACCCCAGTGTTGCCCAGTCTGGCTGCAGATTTCAGTGGAAATCATGCCTGGAAAGATCATAAGCTCTGTGATTGCAGGCAAAGGGGAAGGAGCGTGCTGGGGAATGCAGTGTCACCACACATGAGGCTTCTGCTTGTTACAAGATGTTTCTGTTTCTGTCTTGTTACCGAAAAAGAAATAAAGTGGGAGAAGGAAGAGGCAGCACGTGAAGAAAGGATCTTTCCCATAGAGGTATTGTGATTGCTGACTTTTGAGTTTCAAAACCATGATCCTTGCATGGAGCTCTTTCAGCTGAGAAGACAGAAACTAATGAAATAATGGCATTTTCTGCCTTTGGTGGGAATATTTGTTCACCATTGCAACAAAGCCGGGATACATGTGTTGGTGTGCAGACCTGCTTTCTTCCAGATAACTGAGATGCCATCCCTGGGCACTGCCTGCCCATGCAGGGAGACCAAGGTCAGACCACTTCCATTCCAGTGTCCCCCCACACAAAGAGAATTTCAAATGTACCTGGTGATGAGCTGCTGAGATACTGTGGGTTCTTCAGTCTAACAGAAACTGACTGCAATGGCTAATGTGGAAAAAATGAAATTGTGTCAGGTACAAGTTTATCCCTGTTGTTTAAGAGGTAGAAAACTACCATCTTTTTTGTTTCCCTTGATATCTAGGAGGTGGCACACAGAATAAAAATGCTGAACTAGGACTCACAGTTTTCACAGGAGGTAGCTTTGACTCACCAGTGGCAATACAAGCTTTGATTTGGAGGAGAAGGAGGAGGTGTCATACAAATGCATGAGGTGTCAGCTGCCCCTATTGAAGACCTTCTGGCTGAGACCAGCTGTGGTTTGTGTGTGACTCCTGTGTGCCTGTGCTCAAGAAGGACTGATCCGTAGTTATCCTTTACGCAAACCTTCTATCAGCGGCTTTGGTACCTCCCGATCTGATACCGAATGATTGCGGCTAAGCTGTGGAACAACGTGATGCAGCTTGTTTATTATAATATTTGGGAAAGAAAAAGATGGTTCTTCATCATATCCCGGTGTTCCTGATTATGTGTGACAAACTGGAGCTGCCTAATCCAAACCGTTAATGACCTTACAACGCTTTTTAAAGCCAGTCGGTACCATGACACTTATTTTGAAACATTTTTATGATTAAAATGTTATGGGAGGCAAGCTGATTACCCAAACCGAGTTTGTGGAGTGGATGTTTGCAGTGGTCAATCGTATCAGGCCGTGTGCTCCCGCCAGGCTGAGCCTCTCAGCGCCTCCCAGCAAACAATGCTCCGCTGAACTCCGGGTGACCCAGTTGTCTGTGCTAATCGCTCGCTGATTGCTGGCTAATCACTGCCTTGTTTAGAGCAGCCGAGCCAAAACCACTCTTTGCTATGCTGCACTTGGAAAGTGGGAAGCATTTTTTGGTCATCCCCATCACTGTGCAGTGATTGCAGCCTAGGTGGGCGATGAGTTGCAGGCTTGTCCCATGCGTGGCCCTGCAGCTGTGGGCAGCTCAGAAGTTTGAGCCGGGTGCAGACTTCCCCAGTTCCTCTGTAGCCCCATGCAATGAAGAAAGCATCATTTGTAGTGTTATCTGCCTCTCACAACTGTCAGAAGTGAGAAGACAAATGTGCCTGCTGGGGTTGGTAGAATAGATTTTATCCTCTGGTCACCTCAGTACTGTGGTCCACTCAAGGTTGTGGTCTTGGTTCATACTTGTCATGGACTTGTCGTACTTGGTTCAACTCAACATGGAGAAAAGGGGCAAGGAGAGGGGGAAGGAATCCACACCTGTATTTCTGCAAATATGTCTCTTAGTAGATACCTGAAACAAATAGCACTGCTTAAGTGTGAACTTTCGTTACCAGATTTTTGTGCAGGCAAGAGATGGGAGTTATAAACCTTCCCATGATAGCTGCCCCGATAAGAGGATCCCATTTGGCAGCATTCTGCATAATTCAGCAAGCAAAATGTGGCTTCAAAAGCCAATATTGTCCTTGTCCTTAGCCAGAAGGGTGCAGGCAATGGCTTGGCCTTCTTGCCAGCATGTTTATTAAAGGGTTAATCAGATATATAAGGTTAAATTTCACCCTGGGGATTTCTAGTATGGGCTTTCTGGCCAAACTCATCCTGCTGTCAAACAAATACCTGCAGTTTTAAAACAGGAAATAGAGAGTTTTTGTGGTTTACAACTTATGATGAGGGACACACACATGACATGAGCTATCCTGATCTTGCTGATTTAAAAAGCACTGCAGTGACAGCAAGAACCAATCAATTGATGCAAACCTACTAGTTTTGACTTTTGAGGTCTTAAAACTTGCTTTTGCTGCAGATACATTATGATCTAATGGATATTTTTTAAAGAGTGTGAAATGTGTTTTTCTTTTTTTTCCTTTTTTTTCCCCCATTCATTTGTTACTTTGCTAATGGAGCCACAAGAATAATCTACACTCAAAAGCAGAATGTTGTGTTCTACGATAGCCCGGGTTAGTTAATCTGAGTTATACACACCTTAACATTTAACTTCTTTAAGTCTACCTGGAAAGGCTTCTGATCGCATGTGAAAATTACTTTAATACACCACATTGCTAGAAACACTATATCTTCTGATCCTACCAGAACTTTCTGTTCATTTGAGGTGCCAGACAGCAATGACAAGAGAAGAAATGAGGCTTATTAGCAGAGCTACTGTGTATGAATAAAGTGATCAACCCTCCGTTTATTCTCCCTCACCAGTTATCATGAAAGTGAGATGGTTTCTCTGGGTGTGTATCAGAGGAAAAGTATATGCCTGATGATTTCAAATACATTTCACTCTGGTTGAAAACACCATGGTCCCCTACTAAGATCTCTAAACTATGGATTTGCATGGACCACAGGGAGTGAAAAGTGGGGCTGACCCCAAAAATCTACAGACTTCCAAGCTGGCCAATATTCTGGTGGATCTGTCAGCCCTAAACTTGGATACACATCCATTCACACATATCATAAACAGAGAGTATAGAATAGCAGGGCTAAACTTTGTTTAAGAAACTTGCTATTAGAAATATGCCAGGACTTCACAACAAAAGGCAAAATGTTGTGAAATTTATGGGGTTTAAATTTGCCTCACAAATTTTAAAGTAGGTTTGTGTTTGCTTTTTTGTCTGACCCTGCTCACCTTTGTCAGTGAGAAGGAGCCAATTTATGAAGGAAGTTGGCTTTTCCTAGAGGCAGATTTGAAATTTCATGCATGATGTTAGAATTTCCTAGCATTTCTGCTATGCCAAGAAGAAGTCTTTCCACTCAGTTTCCCAGAAAAAACCACAACATTCAAGGTACATAGTTTTCAAAATGTTGAGATAATTCAGCTACAAATATTTGCAACATCCAGCCCTGGTTGTTAAAGCAAACATTGCTCAGGAAATAGATGTCTCTGCCAGGGACTAGGAAGACCAGGGTATCAAAGTCCCTCACTTTTCTCTCTGACCGTCTCAAGGAAAAATCCCTGCACCACTCTCCTATTGCCTTTCTTAAAGTGGAAGATTAAAAGTCACCTTTTGTTCTGTTTATCTTTATGATGTCTTGCATATAATAGGACCAAATACCACTATATTTTATATTTATGTTCATGCTATTCAAGAGGTATCCAGCAATTATACTGAACAAAAACTGGACTTGAATGCATAATGTTTTTTCCCTAGAATTTCATCATGTTTGGGTTTTGCTCCTTGTCTTTTCCAGAAAGTTTTGATGGACTACTTGCAGTCTGCTTTTAGTCCTTTTTTATCGGTAAATGAACATCCTTCCCCCTTTGGTGTTAGAAACACTTCTTCTCCTTGGTCCTGGGAATTCATCTGTTTGTTTCCTCTTAAAACTCTCACAATATGGAGCAGATTGTTTGATAGTGCAGGGTGACACACCTGCTTTTTTAAACAACTGTTGTCTTTATTCTTCTGGCAGCAAATGCCACCGCTGTCAAATAAAGTAAAATTGACTCCCACAGGAAAGCTTAAGGAGTCAGATATGCCATCACAAATTGTGGCATAGGCTGCTTGGAAGCCCTTTTCTTCTTGTCTGGCAGGACATGTGCTCAGTCCCTGAACACGCTGCTCAGAAGCTGTTACAAAATACAGAAGACAATAAATACTAAGCAAGTTAAAATTTTATCTGCTTTGAGAGATAGGGGTCCGAATGTCTGAGACACGAGAGTTCAATTGACAAGAACAAGAGATCTCGCACCACTCTTGTAAATGGAAAGTTGTTGGGCAGGCAGTACCTTCCCCAGTGTCATGTTTTTCTTAGAACTAGGGCATACATTACACACAAATTTGAGATTATCTCCAACAATTATCTAAAATTAACTGTGGTTTTCTGATGAAAAACATTTAGAGGAGGATCTGATAAGCAGTGGGCCTATTTCTAATGCCTGCTATGAGAAAGAAAGGTTTGCTACTCTGAGTGAAACTAAAATGCACCATGTGTCAGAGGATCAAAGAACATTGGCTTTATTTCCTTTGCTTATTAGCAGCAGCACTGGGATTTTATCACATCTACCAGTGATTGACTGAAAAGGGGCAGCACAAAGAAGGGGTGTTCCCAACTCTGTTTCTTTTGGTGTGGTACCAGCTGCTCTCTGAACACCTCTGCTCCCACAGAGCATCTACACACCACGGCTGTCACACAGGGCAGCTCAGAGCTCTCCTGGCAGCTTTTTAACCTGTGCACCTCAGGAAGGGGCACCAGCTTGGACAACCAAAGCAAGTTCATGTCTGTTTCGTCCTGCACCGGGGCAAGCCCCACGTGCACCTCGAGGCTGGCTGGAATGGGTACCGACTCCTAACAGCAGCTGCGCCTCGAGGGCATCTCACAGGAGCATCCTTAAACAGCCACCATCACCTCTGCTCACCAACACGATGGAGCCTGGGTGCTAAAAACATGAGCTCCTGAAGAGCCATGGAGCCGAGTCCTTCTGTAACACCGCATTTATTTGGATGTGACTTGGCCAAGGGAGCCATGCTCATGTTTGCTTCAAAGGACTCCAAAGTGTGGAGTCCAGCAGGATATGGTGTTATTTATTCCTGGTTATGAAGGGCTGGAGCAATCCCAGTGTAGGAGGCTCAGAGGGAGATACCAGCAGCACAGGCACTCTCCAGATCAGTCCCTCTGAATCTTTGCAGCACGGAATGGCAGAGGAGAAGCAAGCAGTGGTGTTCTATGAAGTGTGTTTCCCTTAGTCCAGGCACTGGGTGGGAACTCGTCACAGTGTTTAGGGACTCCTCAGGCTATACAGAACACAAATTACAGGGAGAGTTTTGTCAGCAGACAGTATCAGTGGAGAGGCTCCTTTTCCCAGGCCACAACATGTTACAGGTCACAGAATGAGTCTCCAAAGAGATGCTGTGGTTTCTCTCTTGGCTTTTTGCACATCTTGGACTGCACAGAGCCGAGTTCAGGGACTTGATTCACATACAAGAGAATTACAGGGAGGAACATTTGAAAGCTCTGACTTCTAAAACCATCTGAAATTCGGCAATTTCACCTCGTGGGTAATGTCTACATAGACATATGTAAATTCTTTTCTTCCTTTATATGAGCCCAAAGAGAGTAAGACTCGCAAAACTCATGTCATCTGAAATTCACATGCTGAACAAATTCACATGCTGATTAAACAAAAAAAATACAGCCATTCCACTTATCCAAAAGGCTGATGGATCTTGACAAACCTTTCAATGAACCCATTGTGGCTTGTCATTTGTAGCAGCCACAGAAACCAGGTGGATTTTGTTGTAAGAAATTTTCCATAGTTCTGCTTATCAGTCATGTGAGCACAGGCAATTATTTTCATGTCATGTTTGCTAGTACTGATTTACTTTGAATTTGACTGGTCTTAAAAAAAGAAAATCTTTAATCTAAACCAAACAACCCTTAATGCAACCAAATGTTTGGATGAAGAAAGGGCAAATGTCTGTGTGTTTGTGAAAGCAGCACCAATAAAAATAACACAGGCATCATCTAAGAGTGTAATGCCACCAGGCAATGCAGAATAAATAAAAGGGCCAGTTGTGACTTTGCAAGGTTGAAAGAAGTTCCACTGTCTCTTCGGGATACTGGCTTTAACTGGAGAAGAGTTTTACAAACTTTAAAAGCAGTTTCTCCAAAAGGTTTGCAAATCTGACTGCTTCTTTTGTTTGTCTTCCATTTTAAGAAAGAACAACTTTTTAAAAATTTCTGCATGAGAAATGTTTTCTCAGCTGCTAAAGCTAATTAGGAGACACAAGGATCATTTTTGTTATATTTTCCTCTGAATAGAAGTGCAGTTATTTCATGCAATTTTTTACCCAACTCTGCTGTGTGATGGGCTGCATACAGAGCAGTTTATTTATACCACTTTATCTCACACCTGTTTGGATACTGGCTGTTTTATGGTATTTAAACATACTATTTCTTGCCAATTGCTTTATCTCCACAGTTCCTGCTTTTGCTGCAAATGTTTCTTATTAACTCTAGAAGAAACATCAATTGCTCCCTGCGCATTATTAGTGAGGACAAAAATAACACAATTGTTAGTTACTTCCAACATGTTATCACTACAGACCTATAAAGCAGACATTCCTTCAAAATACTGTAGGGGCTCTTTTACTCTGTTGAAAATAAATAATACATGCTTTAAGGACTTGTTATTTCACTGGAATTTTGTTTTTAAATGGCAAAAAAAAAAACCAATCCAAAATTCGCTAAGTTCCACTGCTGTGCAGTGTGCTTTCTGAGGTCTTTTATTAAACACACCTCCCTAGCTGCAAACCTAGAACACAATGTCAGGCAAAGCCCCACAATGGGGGCACACAAGATTATTCATGCAGAAAATGCATAATCCCTCAGGGATGCCTTCCTCTGGTTTGGATATTTCTCCCTATAGCCTCACTTTGTGGGTCAGTGATTTTCAAGCCTGCGAGTAGGAAGGAGGTGGGAGCCACCCCTCTGCACATGCTGTTGTGGGGCTCTGCACTGCTCGGAGCCCTCAGGAGCACTGAAGCACTTCCACTGCTCCAGGCCCCTCTGGGAGGGCCCTGCAATGTCCGAACTGCAGAGGTGACGTGAGTCAGACCAAGTCGCTCACCTGGCAGAGATTGTTACTGGCACAGAGGCCACGTGAACGCTTGTGCTTCTCATACCTTCACCCTGTCACATCAGCTGCAGAGCCTCGAGCTGAGCAAGCCAGGGCAATGGTGCTGTGTTTATCCACTCCCGTCCTTTAGGCAGCGTGTCCCGGCTTCCCCGTTCCCGGGACGGAGGCTGCTTCCAGCTTGTACCGACTCCTAACAGCAGCCCTGGCTGGAGCTGAACGTTCAACCTCTATTAATTGCCCATAACCCCATATTGTATTGTTGTATTGATGTCTAGATAGAGATCAGACAAGGGGAAAAGAAGTGCTGAAGTAGGTGTCCCTGGCTGCAGAGGTCTGGATCTTTACCTCAGCATTTGCAAAGCCTGATTTCAATGCGGTTGTCAGGCAAATATGCCCCGATTGCAGCTGGGACACAACAGGACTGCCTGGAGAGAGGAGTTAACTTTCAAAGCAAACTGCTGTAGCCAGGATGCCTCACTTCATGCCTGCTTTCTGAAGTAGGTTCTTTCATCCACAGCCAGAGCACACACCACCCTCCATCCTTCTTCCTTGGGTGGTGTTTTTACTGGAGGCATTGCTGGATCTGAGCTTCATTTTATCCTGCCTTACTGCTACTGTTTAGAAACCTGTCCAACTTGAAGACACGTGTCAATGTTGCATTTAGGGCTCCAGCTTATCATCTCTTGTTTCTTTATAACCAAAACAGCACCATTTAAAATAACCTACAACCTGGTAATGAAGGCAGCCCTATACGAGCTCTTCACAACAAAACTTCCCTTACAGATCCGGGGTCTTACTACAAAAAGCAGCATTTCCAAAGACCAGAATTTCTCACCTCAACGTGCCTTCAGTGATCCTCAAAGACTGGAGTTTAGTTCTGAAACCACAAACTTAATAGGGTTGTTTGTTGGCTGGGTATTTTTGTCATTTCCTTTAGGCTTTGCTGTATCAACATGAAACTCAAAAGGCCCAATTTGCATTTACACTCAGGTGCATTTGCACTCCCCTTTGTTAAAACAAACAAACAAACAAGCAAACCAGTTTTTCAAAGCTCATTCCCTACAAGCCTAATGAGAGGTTTCTTCCACTGAAACATCTGGTTTTAGTCATTGCTGGTTGCAGGGTACTGACAATTTCTCTGTTCTCAAAATGCAGAGAAAGCAGTGTTAATCCTGGGCCTGGGGAACTACCGAGAGCCTAGCCAAAATAGCTCCCGTGACTATAATCATTCATTGCTCTTAGATATTTTATGGTGCATCAGAAAATGGATTCTATTTATATGAGCATTTCTTAAACTAACAGTGAGACTTTTGTGCAAGTGAGAAGTAGGCTCCAAACCTGTGCACGTTAAACAGAGATGTGTGACTGATGAATCGCACAGGAGCCAACAGTGCCTGATTTCATTAGCTTTATTAATTTCTGCATCACACACCATTTAATAGAGGCCTCATCTTCAAGGAAAAGTTCTTAAAGATTTGCAGAGGAGAAAATAAAAGTTAACATGGTTTGGATGCGAGACGTGCCAAGCTACCTGCAAAGCCCAGTACGGTAAAGCATCTGCTCAAAAATGCTGTGGAAATGTTCTCTCCTGCACTGTGTGCTGCTGCTGGTAAGCCTAGACCTGTAAATCACACTTCGGCCATGAACATTTTCCAAGTACTTTCCAACAATATATCACATTGCTCAACAATTTAAGACTGTCTGGCAGGAGACCGTGTATACTGGTAGCAAGTTAAATAGACATGGGCTGGTGACACAGACCCATCATCTTTCCATGGTTCAAATTTAAATCTGTTTTCTCACACTTTCATGGTGTTTTAATATATTTTTCTTCCTTAAATTTGTTGCCATTAGGCAAGAATGACCTAAGCTAGATTTTGAAATCTAAACTTGTGGTTTTTTTTGTTTTAAGTCACTTCCAAGCCCAGAGGACCATTTGTATATGCTGTATATATAATCTCATGAAAACAGGGATTCTTAGAAGATTTTGGCCAACAGAATTTAAAGATTGAGATTTCTCTGCAGTTGAGCACAACTCTTGTCTTAATTTCTCAACTCAAAACCCAGACTAGCCCTAAATTGAATCCACCTCCAGGCATGAACATCTTTCTCACCATTCCATATTTTATACTGTATTTATTTTTGACATTGGTTAAAACCAGTCTGCTTTCTTTGGTACGGACAATCCTGTCTCATTCTGAGATGTGCGCTGTGTTGTTCACTTCTGGTTTAAAAATGTTGCTCAACACACCAAACAATATACACCCAGGGAAAGAATTCTCAGTGTAAGAGAGCTGTGTAAGATTCTTTACTATCACAGAGAAGATTTAAGTCCCGCCTTAGTGTTTTCATAATTTTATTCAGTTGCTGCAATTATTTATCTATAGTCAGAACTATAGCTCTTGTTTTACTGCTTAATGCTTAAAAATCCTTAAAAAGTGTCAAAGCAGAAATGAATTATGTTTTATCTATTTCAGAGCTCGTAATTAAATTGCTTTTTCTTACACTAAGACAAAACCAGAGGAAAAAAGCCAAACTCCTACCAGAAATGCTCACCAGTTTCATGTTTTCATCAGCACACTGCAGAAAGCAAGAGCAGTTAATACAAACCTGGGTGTAATTACTTACTGAGCAGTTTGCAGAGCATCCGTGCCCACTCTATCTGTAAACTGGCCAATGTTTTGACTCACATAGGAGACACATGTAAAATGCTGGATATCTGTCGTACAGAAGCCTCACTGTACATAAATAAGACTATGTGGGATGTCTCCCACAGTTTACACCACATCACAACCCCTCTTACACAAGAGATCTGTAGGCACAGCAAAGACACCAGCGTGCCCATCTGCACCTTCATCATCGCTTTATCACAGGGCTGGTTACAGCTCTCCTCTTTGTAGTCAGCTTACAAAGCCAACGTGAAATTATCTGTTCAGCTCGAGCACTGAGGAGACACAAACCGTGTGTAAACCACCCTCCTCTCCAGCAGGGCAGACAAAGCTCAGCTCAGCTCAGCTCCCCTGGCACCTCTGGCGGGTTTACAGCCCCGTGTGCCCTGCTCAGGGGCAGTGGGGAATTCCTGCAGCACCACCGCCAGAGAGCCACCTCTTGGAGAGCAGATGGGGACAGGAGTGCCCTGGCTTGTGAAGGAGGTGCCGACTGCACATGAAGCTCAAGAAGAGATGAGGGAGCCCACAGAGATGAGACTCTGGGGCCCACAGAGCTGAGGGCCGGGAGGAGTCTCGTTCACAGCAATAGATCCACGCAGTCCCGGCCTGGGAACACCCCACCTAAAAGCACAGCTCTTGTCCTGGGCTGGTGCTGCTCAGAGATGAAGAGCTGAAGGTGTTCGATTCAACAACCAAAATTCATTTGGAAAGGGTATAAGGGCATGATTGAAAAGCCACTAAAACGAGCAGTGTGACCTGCCACTGGCCACTGCCTTGTGGGGCTGGCTCACACCGGGGAGAGTTGGCTCCCTCCCTTCCAAACCCCTTTGGCTCGCGCTTTGTGTCTAATGTTTCAAAAGCTTCACGTATTTTCAGAGTGTGTTCTCAACTTTTGGAGGTGAACTGCTGGGAATTTGTTTCTAATGTAGGTAATTTAAACCAACTATACAAATATGTGACCTTTTAAAGCACTGGCGGATTTTGAGATGTTTCAGCTCAATGATAAGACTGTGCCTAAAAAAAATCAAAACAAAAAAACAAAACCAAAAAGCTAAGAAAATAGTTCCCTCTGTTTCTGTTTATAAACTGCAATTATGAGGCAAAAAATCCCAAACTTGTCCTGTTGCTTCCTTTGTTGACATACCAGTGTTGGTTAGTGAAGGAAAATGGACTTGAAATAAATTCATGACCCTTTTTTTTTTTTTCTGAAGGGGGAATTCCCTTGGGAATATTATTTTTCTAGAAGCCTGCTGCAGATAATAGATGTGTTTTATCTCTTTAATGATGGCTGTTGTGAAACTCATAGAAGAGCAATTGCAAGCTACATTGCAGCCTCAAAAAGTTGTACTTTAACACACCAATTACTATTAATGAAACACTTGGAAAAAGATTTACAAAACCAGGCCATGTCTTTAATTATTAGCTGTGCATTTTTTCATTCAGTAATTTTCTCCCTGACCTCACTGATATTTGGAGAAATCAATTAATTCTGTTGAAATCTGTGGAGCTCCATTGGTTCATATAAAACTGCAAGGAAAGTTTCTTGAGGAAAAAAAAGACCTCATTAAAATATATTTTAAAAGCATACTTAGCAGAAGACCTTAATCTCCACTAAAGTCTACTTTTTGGTCCTTTATGATTTTCAAGTCTTTAGCAAGAACCAGATTCTGAAGTAAGATTAGAGCAGAGCATCAGTTTCCAATTGATTGCTTTACAGATGTTTAAAAGGAAGTATGTTATCAATAGAGATTATTATCTCTATCAAAATATTCAGTGAATGCTAATGTTATTCTTTTCTCATTTAAATATAAAGATCAAGCCAAGACCCTGCTTGCTTGAAGTCAAAAAATCCACTATCAGTTGAGCAAATTGCTCCATGAATATTTTTAATAGATTTTTAAAATTTTTTTTCATGAGGAATTCAGATGGGATTTCATGTCCTGTTCTAAGATCAGTACTTGGAATGAGAACATTGCTGTCTCACATAGACCTAGACCTGAAAAACTAAAATATCCAGGAAGAAAACTGATTTAAAATTATCATTCTTGAACTTCTTTAATTAATTAATTAAATAAATAAAAACCTTTTTTTCTAAAGTAAATATTTATGGCCCAGAAATCAGCTACCCTACAGAGGCTGGGAGGTAGATTGGTAAATAATAATGTATTTTAAAATGAGGTAAACAAAATACTTCTTTAAGTAAAAACATTAAGGTTTGGCTACCAACATTTTCAGTTAGTGCCGGCTATGTCTGGTGCATCCGTGAACATTACTCAGAAAAGAGCTGCTGAAGATATTTGCCATATTTTCTTATTTTTTCCTCCAACTTCACTGACCACTTTTTGTGGCATTTTTCAGACCACCAGTGGTCAATAGACCAGATCTGATTAGCACTACTTTAGAAGGCAAAAGTCTAAATAGCAAAACCCAGCTGAGCTCACCACGTATCTGACTTGGCCTCGGAGCAAGTCAGCAGGGACTTATTCCTCTGCTGCTTGTGACTTGTCCAAACCATTTTTCTAACAACTGCTTCAAAACTGAGCCAGTTTTGAAGAGGAAAATAGAGAGAAGTGGGAATCTTCAGAAAAGAAAATTGGTTTAGTGCCCCGTTGATGGACTGAATCATAAACCTCCCCTTAACCCCTCGGATTTTGTCTCTGCAGCTTTGCAGAGGGTGACGCCCCAGGAAAACACAGCCCTGGAGCACACCTAGGGAGAGAAAGGCCGGGATGAAAGGAGAAATCAGAGTGTCGTGTACCAAATATACGCACAACCTTGACCCTTTTCATCCTGTGGGACCTGCTCAGCACTCGAGCCGAGGAGAGGAGCCTCCAGCTGACGGCGTGTGGGCCTGAGAGACCCGGGAGTGGGCAAAAGGCACCGCTCGCTGCTCCGTCAAGGACTCCGCATGCCAGTCTATGCAATCTGATTTGCAATCAATTGCAAGTGATTACGCATTGTTTATCATCGATTGGCACAAGGAATCCTTGAGAGAATAATGAGCTGCAGCTGATGACAATCAGAGACTACTGTCTCATTGCAAGTTTGATTGCACATCCTTCCACTGGTGCAATCGAGCACCCACCACCACCACAAAGCACCACTGAAAATAATAAATAAATAAATAAATAAATAATGGCATCAGAAAGCAAAACATTAAAAGCCCTTCTGGAAAATAAAGGCTGAGTGGAAGTTCTTCAGTATAATATTAGAAAGGTTAACATCGTTAGAATGCTTCGGGTTAGAAATACGATAAAAAAGTTTCAGTAGATCTTCCAGCTTATCTTTTGACAAAATAAAACCTCGACAGCAGGAACACAAGTCTTTAAACAAGTAGGAGAAATTTTGGACCAAGGCATCTAAAGGAAATCTATTCTTTTGAAATAAAGCCTGCAGCCAAGTTAGAAGTTTAGAAAGAAACTTTAAGACATTTTAAGACAATCTGCTAATACCTCCTGGTTATCAGAAACTCACCTGTTCTTCTCAACACAGGCTGTCTTTCTATCAACAAATGCACAGAGAGCAAAAGTAAATTATTTTATGCTGCTGGAGCTGTGAGCTTTATCAATTCAGTATACAGCTCTTCGCGAGCGCCCAGTTGCCCAGGCAGAACAGAGCCAAGTCTACAGGCTCCCCAGTGCACAGTCTAATGTTTAAATACACCCACAAACTCAGTACTGTCCAACAAAAGCCACCAAGCACGACTTAGTCCTCTCCTTTGGTGAGAAATGTCAGGTAGAGTTGTATCAGCTTGTTAGCACAGAATACAATGTGCCTGGTCTCAAACTGTTAATCAATATCTCAGTCTGAGAGGTGACATTTCAACAGCTGTGGAATGCTGGAGCCTGTTAGGATCTCTCCTTTTTTTTTTTAAGTGTCAGATTATAAACTTCATAAATAACTGATGAGCACACCTCTAACAACACCACGTGTGTTTGTGTGTGCCTGTGTCAGCACCTTTCTGCATGTAAGCACGGTGACCCTGGAAAAATAGAATGTACTGGTTTGCACGCTTGCCCTGTGCTGTAAAGTTTTAATTAAGCATTGACATACCCTGAGCCTTTTAAATACCCCTAGACCCTGCAGAGGTGAAAGCAATCACAGAAACATAAGGCTGTAAGAGATCTGAAGGGGTTGACTGGTCCATCCTCTTGCCCTAAGGCCTGACTTAGGAAATCCCCAGCACATCTCTGTTGAATTCTTTCCTTAAAACCATCCTGAAATGGAACATCCACCACCTCCTCAGGCAATCTGTTTCACTGCTTCTAATGTCCGAACTATCAAAGAGGATTTTCCTAATATTTAACGTGATAAACTTCCTTGAGTTTAAACCACACAGAAAAATAACCAAGCAGGACGAGGCAAAATGGTGGGGAGAAAGGGATTGGTGTGAAAAGGGGAGTTGGATGGAGAAAAGAAACATGTTTAACTGGAAAATTTACTTGAAAGGAAGTTAATGTCAAGAGGAAAGGCCATGCAGAAAACATTTTCTGGGGGGAAGGAAGAGAGCCTCTAAGAGTAAGAATTTTCCTTTTAATGTTTTTCTCTTTCCCCTTTTATGTTCTTTATACTTTCTTTCTTTTGCACCTTTCCATGCTTCTTAGTATTCCACTTTCCAACTGTTCTATAGTTTTGGGGTTTTTTTTCCCTGTAGTTACAGGTTTTTTTCTTCTATAGGTTTTATTGACCAAACAATGTATTAAATTGTCAGGATGCAGTATGTCCAGGGAATTTCTGAGGCCAAACCAGCACCAGTGACTGTAGATGAATGCATACTCCAGTACAAAAAAATTTCAGACTTCTTTCTTTGCTTGTACTTATTAATACCTACTTACACATTGTGGGAAGCTCAAGAATGAAAATTTTTAACCAATCTTACATATTTCATATACAAACTGGCTTTTGAAATGCTTTTAAGCATCATTTTCTTAGCCCTCCCAACACCTCCCTGAGGCATTGACAGTCCTTTTTTACATGAAATGATAAGAGCAACTCAGGTGGATACAAAAGGAAAAAATGAGAAATACAATTAAATCAAAGAGGAAATGCTGCTAAGAAAATATGTCTCAGTTTGTTGTTATCAGGCTTGTGGCGAAAGACAAAAATAAAGTTTATTTATGACTTTGACCTCTTAGATGTTGCTGTGACATTGTTATTTAATCATAAGATAATGATTTACCAGTTCTCCACTTCTGAGTAGCAGAAAGCCATTGTGAGAGCAGCAGTGAATTTTCAGCTCTCCTTGTGTCTTCATCAAGGCTATAAAAACTTCTTACAAAAGACCACAAGGAAACCAGTGAGGTGATCACACACAATAGGAGAGCCGAAGTTATCAATAGAGTAATTTACAATAATTATATTTGCAAATTGAACATCATTACAATAACAATAACTATAAAATCCCAGAAAGATACTTGATGCTCTTGAGTAATTACATGCAATTAATTTGTATCTAATTCCAGACTCTGGCACGCTCTAGCCTAGCCTTTCTCAGAAATACTTGCTGGCAATGAAAAAATAAGACGCTGCCCAGGCCACCTCTGCTGGGAAAGCTTCACGTTGTGCAAGAAGGGTTCAGATTTGGCAGAGAGAAACAGTGCATCTGCAGGGAAACCTCTGAAGGATCCCAGTTTGTCCCTTGGACACGTGATAACAGCGTTTATGAGATTATTCCAGGCGAGGTCTTTGGCTCCACCTTCTCACATCCCTTCTGCTGGCTCATGCTGAGCTGTGCCCCCACAGGAGCGTGGACACAAATATTTGGCACTGGCCAAACCAAGACAGGGAGGAGAAGGCCTTCTGCAGTCTTAGCTAATGTTTTCCTTTCCCACACTGATGAGTGAGGAGCAGGAGAATTTGAGCCTGCTCTTCCCAAACAGCAGAACGTTTGTCACCAAATAGTTTATACTCCCACATCTTAATTGAAGAAAGGAACTAAGGATTATTTCTGGATCTTAGCTTTTCTTTTGGCTAGTTCTAGGGAGGTTTGCGCAGACCTCCAGAGACAAAGAAAACTAAACAAACAAAACAGAGGCTGAAAGGAAGAGTGTGGGGACTTTGGAGAATGCAAAGATTTTAGAGTCCAAAAGTAAGAACACATCAAAATGCAAGGGCTTTGTTTCATGAGCATATATTTTTGACAAATGTATATTATTCGTTATTAATCTATATGTCTTGGCCCAAAGTTCTATGTTATATCTCACTATGGATATTGATTTTCATCTTCTTTGCTCTGCACATGTTCAGTTTCAACTTTTAAAGGAAGAAAGGGTTTGTGGCAGAGAACAGTGAAATGAGAAAGAGGGTAACAGACACTTTTACTGCTTTGCTTCAAGGTACATTGACCTAGTGATGGCTGAGATGGTAATTCATTAGAATACATTGATTATTTTGTTTAAATTCAACCACCGTCAGACACAGCAAAAGTTATGTGTCTCTATGAGCAGACAGACATTCCAGGTGTACAGGTGGAGTGGCTTGGTTGGTTTTGGGAATTCATGGTGTACTGCACACAGCACGCCAACCTGTACACTGGGTGTGGAGGAAACCCACACAGCTTGCTCTTAGCCCACCAGAAATGACGTCTTGCAGATAAGAATTCACTAGAAAGCTTCTGGCCAGCATTTTGGATTATCTAAAGTAGTAATGATGTTTAGGAATACATTAATGATCAGCACACAGCCATCCACCACCTCCAGCCACTACTTGTGGAAGAAGGTGTGATGGACATCTGAACCGACCTGCAGAGGTGTTGGAAGAGAGGGACTTCTGCCCTAAACTCGTGCTAGCCTAGGTAGGAGGAAAAGGGATTCCCCTGGGGCAGAAACGATGGCACCTCTGCAGGCTGCAGTGCTCGGAGTGTGACAGGGCCTTGGGCAGGGCATGGTGCAGGCAGCTGCCTGTCTTTGCTCCCCATGTGGATTTCAATACGAAAGGTGTGCGCTGCAAGATCCAAAATCACAGGCATCAGTTGTTTGCTGTTATTATAAGCAGCCCCACACTGCTTTTCCTCTTTGGCAAGAGCGTGTGTGTGAATATCCGTGTGCGTACACATATATATAAATACATACATGTAGAGGTATGCAGATCGTATAAATAAAACCAATCCCATCTACAAGCTTGGCTTTGATGTTAACGCAGTGAAACCACGCGTTTTATTTGGAGTAGCTCGTGGATAAATATTGTTGCAGGCATCACATAACAAGCGAACTTGAAACTACTCCACGCTGCAGCGTCGAGGCTCTGTATAATTAGGTCAGTGTTATAGCTAAGGGGAGGAGGAGCCAGTCCTGAATGATGCAGAATCCTGAGCCTTTCAATTAAAAAGCTTTTTCCGTGGAGTAACTGAGTGCCACCTCCGTCTGACATTAAGGGAGGTCTGTTCAATGTTTAAGGTCTTTCTGGAGGGATCTGTAAAAGACAAAGACCTGCCATTCTCTGCTCGTTTGGAGTAAACTATCCAAAAGCCACTCCAGATGTAGAAATGACTGCCTGAGTGGAAGAAGTGGTGGGTAGAGGGTAAATCTCCCTGAAACAGAGAGCAGTTAACTGCAGCAGAGGCTCAGCTTTCAGGTTTTTACCTTTTAGCATATGCATCAGATGCTCCTGGGAACGGTGACACTCAGAAAAGAAGTTGTAATTATTTGTTTTGGAAATTAAGTTATGTGTTAAAGAACACATGTGCCTTGGGACTTCTAGCTCTAACAGCTACTTAAGTTTCAGTAAACGGAGTGAACAAATGAACTGAGAGAAAATGAGAAGAAAGCTTCTGACTCACATCCTCTCTCTCCTGACTGTAATAAGAAATGTCTTGAAAGCAAAATGTATTATTTTATGTTATCAATAAACTCTCCATAGAGTGTATGACAGAGTGATTTACCTCCATCTGAACATTAAGGAGGGGTTGGGGACAGGAAAACATGCTATTTTTTCGAGATGTTTCAAAAATTTGGATGTGTGCAGATCAGAATGAAGCTGTGCTAAAATGAAACAAAGCATAACCCGAGAGAACATTAATGATAGCTGCGCGACTAGAGAACTAATTTGGCAGGTCAGAGACTCAGACAAGAATCCCCAAACTACTTGCAAAATCTTTGTCTCGAAATCCGTACTTTTTGGCCAAAAGTCGAGATTTTGACAAAGCAGCTCTTTTCAGCAAAGGTATTTTAACCAGCTCACCAGCATGTTAAATTCCCCTCTTCTCATTCTCCACTTGACTTCCTCCAGTGTTTTGGGCTGCAATGCCAGAACAGCAGCAATCAATAGCCCAGAAAATTGTAGTATTGCATGCCGCTGTAATGACTCGAATGCTGGTATCTGTGTTAGCTCCTTATCTGGCTGGGATGATGCCTACCGATTGGAAAAGAGGGGCACTTGCAACAAAGCTCCTCTGAAATTATCTTCCCGACGTGTGCGTGAGGCAGCTGGGAACCTTGTGATAACAAGCAAGTCAATCTTCACTTTCTCATTGTCTTCGCTCAGGTGAGCCTATCACCTGCCCAGAGGACTTGGCGGAGGAGCTTTCCTGCACTTGGCTCTAGAAAAGTGGCTAAGAGGGACAGGGCTCTTCTTCTGTGTTAGGAAACTATTACTCCACATTGTCTGAGGGATTTTCAAGTCCCATCCATTTATTCCGCGAGATGGAAAATATTGAAATGCGATTACCTGGAGATTACACTGAAATGTGAATACGTGTGAAACGCACAAGCACTGTGTTGACTGTGGCTCCTCGTATTTTCCTGGCAGGACTTGCAGATGCAGTGGGGTTTATGGTGGAGTTCTCTCTCTGAATAAGATCTCTCCACATCTCTATCTCTCGAAGTACTGTATTCCCTGGTTTCCAGTTCTATAGTATCCAAAAAGTGCAGAAACTTGTGTTGCTAATCTCCCAGAGTTTAGATTTCATCTAGCTTTTGTGGGTACACTGCACAGGGTATTGGGGAATGAGGCTCCAGCTCAGGGGGAAAAAGGGCTGGGTTCACAAAGGTTGCTTATCAGAAGTGGATTTTCTATGAGGAAAACAGGGAACTTGATGGGATAAGGAAGATAGTTGGGGTTTGACTCTATTGCCAAATTTATGTGAGCATACAAAGCACAGCAAATGCACAGAGCAGGCTGTTTAGGGGATTCTTGATGGAATAGAGTAATGCCACTTATTACTGGGGATTAGCAAGGTGCATAACCAGCCTGTTAGCAAAAGGGTCATGTATCTTTTAAGGGATTCTTTGTTCTTCCTCTGTTCTCATTCTCCTCAGGTTCCATGAGTGATGAGAAAGCTATTCTAATAAACTTCTGAATGGGAAGAGAGATAGAAACCTGATTTCTTTGCTTTCTATACTGCTCTGAGAAGTGGTTTGTGGTGGTTGAATTGGTTAAATGGTAGAATTCCTCTCCTTTACCTTGTGCTCTCTAAAGTTTTGGGGAAGGAGCTTGGTGCAAATGTGGTGCTCGGTGTCCCTGTCTCTGACAGTTCTCTGGAGGAGCTGGAGGCAGTCAGGGTAAACCCAGGCCAGGGTTCTGGGCTTCCTTCTGTGGCAGAGATGGAAGATGTCTCTAATCAGACCCCCAAAATGTGTGTGTGTGTGTTTTCCCATTCCCAGCTAACGCCAAGTTTCTTCCAGAGCTTACAATGGATGCCTGTGGGCTGAGGACATCAGGCATGGTGTGATGTCACCAGGGCAACCTTCCGAGAGCTAGAATGAAAATCTAGTGAGCTCAGATTAAATCATATGTCGTGCCTTCAATAAAGCACAGTTTCTTTCCCCCAAGTTTGTCTCTGGAGATGACAATGAATTCCTTTGATACAAATGAAGAAGGAGCAACTTCTGCTAAACACTTTTGTAGGAGCTGTTTTTTCTTCTTCTATCTTATTTCATTTTTTTTTCTACAAGAATCCCCCCTATGTATGCTGCTCTCATTCCATACAGAGCTCTTCACTCAGCATAGTTGAGACACAGCATTTTAAAGCCTGCAACTGGTGTTTTTTCTCTTCAAGAGGGTGCTAACAGAAGGTTACAATTATACATACATTTTAATATGTAACTCTCTATTGTAAACAATTCACTCTTAATATGTCTGGCTTTTGTTCGCTATGAAGTTATACATTATATTTGGATAAATGATTCTCTTGGCCGTATAGTAATTTCTCCATATAGGTACAATCTCACTCCAGTCATCCTAGATTATTTTTTAACATAATCTAATTTAAAAAAGAAAACCTCCTCCCTGTTTATAAAAATATTATTTGTTCCTGGCTTTCATACATATATGCGGAGGAAAGAAATGAGTGATACTGAATAATGACTAGCACTCAGTCTCTCTAACCACAAATTATGCACCTCTATTTGCAATTTATTCTAAATGCTCATTGTTGTTGGGGTTTCTCTTCGTGTGTTCTCTCATCTTGCCATGCAGATTCATGTTCATAACTCCCCTGAATCCATATGCAGAAACACGAGTACCTGAGCTGGACTGTGGAGTGTGAGCTCCTGTAGAGACACAGACACTTCTGTGGTTGCTGTGAGATTGGGTTTAGACACAAAACACAGTGGGTGGAGAAAGACAAAGGCCAACTATTGCACCACCCCAGCACAACCTAGTCCGTATAGAAATGGGGGCACGAGTATCTACTCTTGGAATTGGAGCAGAGCAGAAATAGGGAGGAATTGTTCCTGTGCTGCCTCAGAATGGAATATCTTCCTCCCCTTTCTTTCTTGGGGTGTGTCCTTAAGATACGATCCAGCTCTGTGAGGGAGAACACACAATCTCATCTATAAATAACAAATATTTCTGTAGCATAAACGCAGATACCTATCTGAGTAAGATCCCTCTTGCGAAAAGTTTATCATGCGGCAATGTAGGAGAGGAACCTCTGGATGGAAACACTGGAAAACACTTCTCTTCCCACCAGAGGAAAGCCGTTGCTCAAGGTGCTCTGGGTGCCAGGTTAGGGTAATGACAGCAAAGGGCTATGGAGCGTTATCCCACTCAACACAAGCTATATGTGTTTCCTCAGTGTTTGAGGAATACTCTAAAGATAGCACTCAGAATGTTCCCACAGAAGCAGCAAAGAAATGGAGATAAACCCTCCCAGGCTTTTGTACTCCTGCATTTTTGTCACTGATGACAGTGAAATAGGAAAATGGCAATCTCATAGTTGAAGTTTCCTGCTGAAGATCCAGAGGCCACAGAAATAGGTTTTAGTTTGCTTAGTTAGAGAAGAGCACAGTTTCTAATCCCATAAGTTTTTTTTCATGGACTGTAAAAATAAATGTGCCTTAATATGTTAGCTCCTTGGACAACCCTGGGCTAGATCGTGCAGATGGATGGTCCTGAATAGCTTCACATTCAGGTGTCTCCATTCATGATTTCTTGATTTGTGGAGTAACTGCTCCAGAGAAGATCCAAGATGGGTGACAGGAAGGGGAACAGCACCAGGCAAAATCCTGTCTCCACCGAAATCGAGGGCAGCATTCCTCAGATAACATCTCCCACTGGTCCAGCCTCCCACCTTCCCTGTTCCGCCAGAATTAATGTTGTGAACCATGAAATAAATCAGTTCTGCTTAATGCCATTCTCCGGCCAACCACAGATCTAATACCTACAGAACCAGGAATTCTGAATACAGAGGTTTATCAGTCGTGAAGAGGGAAATGCAGCTCTTTCTTCCCAGACAGTGGAAAAGACCATTTTTTCAATGTTAATTCGCTATGTCGAGGTTTTGTACAGGTATTAATTAACTTCAATACACACTTCATACCTGGTTACTAATCTACTTTCTGTTCTTTCTAAGCAAGATAAATAATACTTTCTAACTCTAGCCTTTCCAAAGATTGCAGGCCCAACATAATATTATGAAATGGAGAGAACTGTCTCTATTTTTCACCCAGAAGTAATGTATAATGTACTGAAGTCCAAAGCCAAGTTAGCTGATGGCATGGAAATGGTAGGCAATACATTTCATTAATGATCACCGCCGGCTCCAGAGCTAAGCAATTCCAGCATGGAAAGACTCCAGGCAGCTCTGGAGTCCAAATGAGGAGTTTGTCAGCTTGGGAAATACAAGCATGAGAGTTTATGGGACTGAGATGACCTTTCATATGAGCAGAGTGTGGTTAAGAGACGAGTGTGCAGGCTCTGGGCTGACTTAATCTTCCATCTGACTTCCCTGCTGAGGAACATCAACCTTCTGTGCATAACATAAGCTCTGCCCTGATGCTCCCACGGCTCAAGCTTAAAAGCTGAGGTTTCAGCCAATTTGGGACTGTCATAGGTGGATGAGAGGCATGTTAAGATGCTATTTAGAGTCCAAAAACCAGGGAAAATGAGCCCATACAGCTAAAGGCTTGCAGTTCACAGGCAGTAGAGCTAGGCACACACAGGTGTGCCCAGGCAGAAGGTGTGTGGATGGGGAAACAAATCCCAGAATTAGTGGCTTCAAAGACACCCAGGGCAGAGAGGTGACTTCAACACAGCCACAGAAACACGGACAGGAATGGTGAGTGCATTTTCCTTTGTGCTAAACTGAGACAGTCTCATGAGAATTTTCAAAATGTACCGAAATGTTTTCTATTCTAAAACAAAGGAAAAAGAATTGCAAACTAAATTAAGAGCTTTTTTCTTTAACTTATGTGTTAAATTCATTAAAAAGAAACCTTTCAGTACTTATTTTCACTGGGAAAATGGGTATATCAGGTATGGCTGTGATGGTGAGTGAGAAACGAGGAGCACTAACCTGGCTTCTTCCCCTGTCAGTCTGGTTCAGTGAGAGCAACATGGGGCTTTGCATTTCTGAAAGTGAAGCCACTTATTTGAGAGGGTTGAATAAATAAGTTTACCTGCATCTGTACCTCGACTTCCTCGCTCTAAGGCCCATGCACATTCTTACCCTGCTTTTCATAGCCTCAACAGATAAAATGAGTTGTAATTACACCTCAAAGATGTTTCTTTTCTCTTGTGGATGCTCTGTTAGGCAGCAAGCCCTAACAGCCTAACTCCTCACCGTGTTACTCTAGTATTACACTTTGTTATAATCTGTTGGACCAGTGGTCTCAGGAGTTGGAGTAATGGAACAAAATTATTTCATCAGTAGATATGAAAATCTTTTGAACTGCCTTATGCTGCTGTCAACTGAGTTGTTGCCTCCAGCCTAGTTGTTTCCATTTTCTGAAGACATCCAAAAATCCTCCGCAAGATTTTTTTTGCTTTCAGGCGTATTTCAGAGAATGGTTTGGGTTGGAAGAGACGGTAAAGATCACCTAGTTCCAATCCCCTCTCAATTTCATTTGTTGAAATTGAGAACATGTCAAAATTCTCTCCCGAGGAGGGAACCCTGAAGTATTCATTTCCTGAAAAGTTCAGCTTTACTAATCATAATCAGACACTACTCAACGTAACAGGTCCTCCTGGGCTTGTAACAGCCTTCTCAGAAATCTCACTTCCCATCTCCCATGATAATATTATCTTGATGGTGGCTTTGAGTCATTTTTGTGGATATTTACATGATATCTACTGACTTTACTCCTGCATTTAAAGGGCCTCAACCAAGGTCCAGTGAGAGATTTTCCACTGTCTTCAAAAATAGTAAGATAAGGCACTTGAAAAGATCATTCATTTAGAGAAAATAAGTTCTCTTTGCAAGTACTTACATGCTGCTGGGCTTGAATCTTTGCTGAAGGGATTGCAGGCTCTATGGTGCGTGTGTGAGTCATGCTGGTGAATCAGAGTTTTCCCTGGTTTTCAACTGTGGTTTTCTTTGTAATAAAGCATACATTGTATTTTCACAGCCAAAGCTCTACCATCACATCCCTTTCACAGATGTACACGCCAAATGGGAGAAGCTATCCATGGGCTTAAGTATCTCACATAAATAAAAGGGGGATTACCAGAATTATACACTTTTTTTTCATTTGTTTGTTTCCAAATTGGATCTTTTTTAAGGTGCAACATCAGTTTCTTGCAATAGTTTCAAAATACAGGAACAGTTAAGCTGCTAGGTATTTTGAGCAGGAGTCAGGCATTTCTGTCAGCTAAGTTACCTTCTGTAAATCTAACTTCTCTGGGGAAAATATGCACCCATTTTTCCAGGGAATAACTCGCTGCTACTCTGTGATGAATGTTGAGTTCAACGAAAAACATATGATATACTGCATGGTGCTAATTATCTGGTATTTTGCTGTTCTGTCCTCATCCCTCTCTCTATAATATTAATCCTCCAGGCATTTGTGTTGTGTAAATGGTCTTGAAACCATAAAAACAAATGCTATTTAGGATATTGGGCTCAGGTCCCTGGTTAGTGTAGATCAGCCCTGACTGGAGTGTATTTATATTGCTATCTATCTCCTGGAAATCCAGACTGTTACCATCTTCTTCAGCCTTTCACAAGATGACCTTAGACCTGCTCCTAGAGGAAATGTGGAGCCCCTCACCATGGACCCTCCAGATACTCATGCATTGATGGGAGATGAACCAGATGTACCTCTAGGTCCTTTCACTGATGGACATTGTGATACATCAAGCTGTTAGCAACACAGAATTAGATCACACCAGATTAAAAATTTTAAAAAGAGCCAGTTGCCTTAATCATTAGCAAGAAAAAGGAGAACAGAAATAGAGGAGAGAAAGATCTGAAAAGATTTTTGAACAACAGTTTTTAGGGTGTTTGATTTACTATTCAAGTGTGCACAGCTGCCGCTCGGGGGGGAAACGGCACCATGCCAAGAAGGAGAGACAAGGGTAGAACAGTAATGAGAGAGGAGAAGATTGTTTGCAGACTGGACTATTAAAAGAGCTTGGAAAAAGGCCCCTTCATTCCCCCCTCCATAAAAAAGTTGTCTGCTTCAGCATCCCAGTAGCTCACAGATATGCCACTTAAGCATTGCTGATGCCACGAACTGATGGCAGGACCAGAATCCACCCTTCATTCCTCCAGTCTGGTTTTCCTCAGCGGCAATATTAGTTGCAAGAAAAGCTCCCTTATCGGTAGCATCTCCCTTGTGCTGTCCCTCTCACATGTTCAAACAATCAGCTTGAGTGGGAGATACATAATTATTCATTTTAGTGAAATGGCAGCAGGTAGCACCGCACAGGAAGTCATAAAGCTCCAGCACCCGACATCTGATGGGAGCAGTCCCGGTATGGATCAGAAACCCTCGCCAAAACTGATCAAAGCAGCCACTTCCTTACTTTTCAACTAGGTGAAGGATGTCTCGCTTTGGACCCAGAGATTTGTCATCATTCTAGCACTGCTATGCTTGTACAGACACTGATTGACTCAGTCTTAATAGCATTGATCGTTTCGCTCGGGTGACACCCCTACGACACGGCCGTTCATCCTGCTGCTCTGCCACAGGAACCTGACATTTTTCTCTGCTTCCTTTGATGCAATTTTTGTTGTTCCAGTCTCCTTGGCTTTGCTCATGTTTTGCACTGCTGGAAGGTTTCAACACCACTCTGCTCTTGCTGTAAGGCCCAAGGGCACAGGCAGTGGGGGCAGGTGCCTTTCTGTCAGTGAAGTGGGTTTGACCCAGATTTTAGCATGCTCCACACTGACCAGTGTTCAGCAAGGGAGAGGAACTGGGTTTGTTGCTGGTTTGGATTACTTTGTTTATGAGAATCTCACTTTTGGTGATTAATGCCTGTGCATTGTACAAGAGTGGCTTCAAATTTCTCTTTGAAACATGGCTCTAGAAATACTGCCAGATGATATTTCTTCCCAGGCAATTGGTTCCTTTTCTATGGAAAACGGGAATGCTTTGTTGGTTGCAAAAGACCCTAATATGGTACAAATTGTCATCTTATTTACAAACACAGCCTCTTTGTTCCAGTAAGAGGTAAGAATACACTGTTCAAACATTGGACAGTTCAAACTTACCATAAACTAAGCAGGCACTGCCTTCCCAAGTGACCAGTTCAAATGATTCACCAAACCAGCTATTGAATTCCACAGCAAGGGCTCTGGACACAACATCTGCTTCTGCCTAGGCTCTGCTGGTCACAGCCTTGTGATCTTCCAGCACTCACTTGGGAACAGGCTGTAGACGAGCTGGAACTACTTCAGTCTGATCTAACAAGATACTTCTTTTTCCCCTCCCTGTGGTACGGTCACAGTTTCTTTTACCTTGTAGAAAAGAAAATGTTTTAAGGAGACATTCGTTTAATTCCTAGTCCTACTGGATTTTTGAGATTCAATTTATCATGCTCAGTGGTCATGACAAACACACTGTATCCAAGTGCAGGGAGAATTATTTGAATGTAGATTGACATGAAGGAAATTTTTTCAGAGGAGCTTATGTGACTAAGGTGTACAAATCCCATTGACTTTGAAGTTTCTACCTAACATCTTTCTAATGATCTTAAGATTCCAGTTGTCTGGTTTACTAATAATGAATCCAATTTTCAAAAGCGTCTGTCAGACTTTTACAAACGGGACTGAAATTCTTAAGTCGCTAAAGAACCGCAGCTTGTATGTTAGTGGGAGTCTTGGTTTTAATTGAACTTAAAAATACATCAATGCGATTAACAGACAGGTAAACTGAGAAACTATGTGTTAGGACCCTGATTTCATCCAGCTGCCTGCTCAGGTGACGTTGGTGTGTGTCTAGGTGCTGTCTGTGGGCACACAGCCCAAAACAAGTCACCTATTATACATCTTACTTCCATCCAAACCACCCTGCTACAGTCTCATTGTAATCTTTCTCAAACTTTGTAGGTTTGTTTGTTTAAGTTGCTGCATACTATTTAAACCTAATTCCTTGCCTATGATAATGTTACCGTGTTAAAATTTTGCTTTTCTTTAGCATCATTCTACCAGCCCTAGAAGATACTCTTGAGCTTTTACTCTATACAGTTTCAACAGACCCATATAAGAGCCATATAAAGTAAGGCCCTTTTGCCTCACTTCCTTTTGAAGATCATGGCCCAGTGTAATATTGGCTACCATTTGCAAATTTTACAAATTTTACAAATTTTCATGCAGAATATTTTTTATTTAATTTGATTTCATTCTCTGTCTTGTTCTTCAGTGACTCTTTTATTTGAAGCTGTACAAATTAAAATCCCGCTTTGTCACTTGCTGAATGTAGCAGTATCAATGGTTAAGCACGTCCTTGGAATCAAGGTGCTTAACCAAGTCTCTTGAGACTTTTGCCCACTAATATTGTTCCTGCAGAGATCCCTCAAATCTGTTGAGATACTCACACCAATGTTTGAGTAGACGCAGTTTTTGGCTGACTCTTTCATCCATGGCAAAATACTCCTAAAAGCCCCAAACTGCTTCTCGCTCTAACTGTTCTGGGGAAGTTTGACAACAGATGTTTTAGAGCAGGATAGCCTATTGGTTTTTGGGTTTTTTTAAATCTTGTTTAAAAACATTCTGTGTAGATGCATCTGTGTTGCAATCAGTGTGTGATCGTTTGGCTGGTTATCCTTTCCGATAGAGCAATTCAGTTGGTCTGACTGATCTACCGATTTCAAATAGCCAACATTACATTAAGGGCAAGTCTCTTTGTGAGGTCGTGATTCTGTATTCGGGGTTTAGAAAAGAAAGTGTTCTTAATGCAAATTGTGGTTTTGGACTTCATTTTCTTTACCTTTCCAGCGTGGCACTTTTTTCTCTCAATTTGTGTAAATAGTACACCAGACTGAAGGTGAATTGTGATCCATGTTTTGGTGTTCCAACCAAAAGCAGAGGCTGCTCTTCATTATTTTATGTATAAAATCCTGGACACACACACATACACACACACATACACATCCTTCCCAACATAAATTCCTGATATTTACACATGGGACTTTCTAGGGTCAGAATTGTTTTCCTCAGAAGTTACGCATCTTCCTTTTTTATATGCTTATATATATGCTTATGTTTTATACGCTTTTTTATATGCTTACAGGTAATTACAGACCACATCATCCTCTTTGAAAATTCCTTGAATTCTGGGAAATGAACTGGTAACCAGTATAGCCTTCTCCTCTTCTGTAGTGTTAATATCAAATTCACCAGAACAATCCAAACACTGATTAAGACAAAGTATTAGTTGATTTTGGTTGAGTCATCCTTTGTTTTTATCCCTTTCCTATGCGGTATCTCAATCTTATAATTACTTTTAAATGTCACACATGGTACCAGAACTGAAACACTGTTTGAAATAAAACACGACCAATTATTTGCTTATTTACCACTAAATGAACATTGTCAAATTAAAACGTTATCTTATTTTCCACATGTAGTAAAGCTGAAAGAAAAGAAAACTAAGGGAAATGGTCCAAACTCCTTTTCTGCAGGGATTTCTGAAAAGAAATCATTTCAAATTATGTGAAATACGCATTTTTCCAGCAAAAGACACAAAGGCATTGTGATTTAGGGAGTGTTGTGAGTATGCAGCAATAGAGCTGAGCATGTCCTTCTGACTGTGATTTCTAACTGGTTTACCAGTTCTTTGTTTTGGAACAGGGTTACCACCTTGACCTTCACATTCAAAGCTTTTCTGCAAAGATGTGGATTCTTCAGCCTGTGGAGCAGCCCCACAGTAGCCTGGTTCTTTATGTTAAGCATGTGGGAAATATTTGGACTAAATAAATGAACTAAATATTTTATTTGTTCACCACAAAGCAGAAAAGGATAATTGAAACCTAGGTATCTCCCTGCAAGATTTTGCATATAGCTGAAGCTTGAAAATTAAGAAAAAAGCCATCATTCTTGCAAATTATCAAAATTTTTAATCTCAGTCATGCAGATGCATACTGGGAGCTATTGAGATACCACAACCAGAGTGATCTGCACTGGATTCAGATGAACTTCCCAAATAAAATCACTTCCAAAGGATCACTTCGCAAGGACCAAACTGTGAAAACTTTTTTTGACTACCCAGACTGAGTGAGCCCGTCAGCTGAGCTCTCCTTGGGACACCTGTGAAGCCATAAAACATACCCTCATGGTTTCCAGGGGCAGCCAGAATTGCAGTGGGACTTCTTGAAGTGCTTCAACGCATCTGAGCTCACCAATGGCCCTTGTGCAAAGGAACATGAGGCTATTAAAGGGGGTTTAATAGTGTAGAAGTAAACCCTACATTAAACCAGATAGCAGCCACAAATGCCTACTTCATTGCAACTCGGCTGCACAACCTTCCCTATATAATAGGTATCATTCTCTGTGTAGGAAAACCCTTCCCATAAATGCAGTTACTCTCATTCTAACCATACTTTTGTAAATACAATGACATGGTCAATGGTCCCTCTGAGACTGCATTTCCCAATAATGAGGGAAAGAGTATTTACAGGAAGGACTTAAATATTTCTTTTGTGCTGGAGCATTCATTTTTGCATGTAGTGTATGAACCCCCTAAAATAACTATGACTAATGTACCCATCTAATTAAATTTTTACAGCATTCCAGCATGTCAATGTCAAATATTTGCATCCAGTTACCCTCCTCATAACACTGTCAAATAAACTTCTGCTTTTCATATTTAGTGTCTGTCTCCCTCCTTCCTCACCATGTGAAATCAGGGCATCATCATCATCTTCATGAAGACGGGAGAACTGCCTCCTGCTTCCTCTTGTCCCAGCAGTGACCCCACAGCTTTTAACTTGCCATTTCAGATCTGCTATTCTGCAGGAGGATCCCATGCACTGTTATTCAATGCAAAGATTAGAATCAGGAGTTATAAGATTACAAGTATTTGCAAGCAAAAGGAAACAAAACATATATAAAACTCCATTTGTTTCATTTGCCATTTTCCCTGCAGAAAAGTGAGGCTTTCCCACTAACCAGATAGCTGCTTGGAAACAATTCGGGCAAAGATAAAACAGGAAAACAACAAGCTTAAGGCTGGTAACTGTTAGGACATCAAAGCCAGGTGAAAAGGTCCATAAGGCACCTCTAGGTTATATCCCTCTAAATAACAAAAAGGTTTATGTTTGGGGATAAAGTGGGATTACTCCCCCAAATCAGATATCACCAGAAAAATACAGACATTGTTTGGTTCAGTCTGTTTAATCTTTCCTTACAACACAGGCAGGTCATCACGCAATCTCCCTGAATCCCTGGGTAAGCACTGAGTTGTTGCCTTTAATTAGTCTGCAAGTTATAGTTTAAATGCAGTGGCCTGACATCTCAATTAGGTATGCAAGATAAGATCCCAATAAATGATTTCTCAAGTCTAATATTCTGCAGTGGGGCCTTCTGGGGTGCCGACACAATGGGTGTCCTCCTGACCATGCAGCAGATGCAAACAGGGCCATTCACAGGGCTCCCTGGCGAATGAGCACTGCATAGTGCTTTAATCCCTAGTTTAAATGCTTTTTATTTGAACAGGTTCTAGAAAAGAACCCTTCACTAATATCATGAGGAACAGACTGGGGCCAAGCCAATTAGCGGCCTCATAGCTGTAGATATGGTTGAATCTACATGACAATAAAACATTGTTTGGGGGAGTTTATTGATCAACTGCAAATGAGCATTTCAAGTTCAAAAGTTTCTCCAGCAATGAGCAAGAGGAAAACCAGGACTTCTAGTGATGCCCATTCCCTCGTCCTCATGGAGAATATCACAGACCAGGTTTTGGTACAGACTTGAGCTCTATGCCTCAGGGTGTGCGTTTTGTTTTTAGAGAATTTGGGACATTTATTTTTCTCAAAAATTGTTGAGCCTTTGAGGCTTACAAAACCACCATGCAATGGCAAAGACATCTGTAAATATGATGGTTCTTCTCATAGGAGAAATTGGGAAAAATATAATCCAAGAAATTATTGCCAACAAATCAAGCTTTGTTCTGAGGAGAGTGAAGTATTTTTTCCCTTGGACTACAAAACAAGGTTTAGGTTAGGTGAAAATAGATAAAGATGCAGTAAAATAGTTCCCAAATTCAGAGTGCTGAATAATCTTGACTTTGGTGCATAGATTTCCAGGTGAAGTGTCTGCAAAATGCTCAGAGCCCAGGAATGGGATTCACACAGATGAGGACAGTCAGCAGGGGACTGCCTAAGTGGTCTTACAGGGAAAGCCAAGTGAAGGTGTGGATTTTTAAAAGATTTAGGGGCCTTCCTCAGGACCAAGCAGAGAGCCTTCCTTTTTCAAAAAATCCTGGTTATGTATCTTCCCTGGACATTTGAAACCTAAATCCTTCCCCTAAAAGTGGAGAAAGGAAAGCTCTTCTCCGCTCTGTAATGCAGCAGTTAGGGAAGGTGGAACCAGCCTGGGATGCTGAGAACACCACTTTCCTCCTGTTCTCCCTCTGAAGGCGTGCAAACCCACAGCTCTTACCTCTCTCTGATGAGATTCCTCCCTACACCATCGTAGGACTCGAGTCATTTACTGCCCTCTCCATGGAAAGTGCTCCCCTTCACGCAGAGCATTGCAGCCTGCAGAGAGGAGGAAACCTGTGCCAGGACCCCAGCAGGTTTTATTTTGCTCCGAGATAAGGAGGGGCAAGCACACAGAATCTAAACCAGTGCATGAAAAACCCAAATGCTTTCTAAATTTTGCATTTGGTGATTAAGTCGTTGGGAGAGAGAACCCGAGTTGCCGTGTCAGTGGGTAAGCAGTAAGCTGGTTCAAACAAACAAGTGCTTTTCAGCAGGGGCTTACTCATAAAAAATTTCATATCTCATTAACCAGTTGATTCTGCAAACCTCCCCCACCCGTTAATTTTTTCCCCCATCTCTTTCCCTTGGCATGCTTCCTATTTCTCACAGCAGCAGCTGCGCACAGTTGAATAGTAAATCAAACACCCTAAAAACTGTTGTTTTAATACAATGTCTAAGATTTACCAATTCTCTTTTCCCCCCTTATTTTTCTTGATAACCATTCTGGCTCATCTTTGTCTGGTAGTAAAATAACTAAATCTGGTAGCAAAAGCCTGACCTGTATTTTTATTTTTTGTAGAAATTTTTGGGTAGGTTAGTAAGTGAAAAGCAAGTAATCCACAAGCAGTTTAGATAAGAGGATATTACAGGCTTGTGTTGTTAAGTGGTATTAAATACATTTTTAAAATTACATTTCAGTAGCGAATGACTTTTCTCATCAGAATCTCTTGTGGCAGAGCTATTTCTTCCTTCATCGTGGTTATAAGTCTTTGGAGAAATCAGTGTACGCATCCCCCGCAGCCTTCATTTCATCCTCTCCCTGGGCCGTGCCATCTGGCAGTGTCATCTTTCTCTAAGTCTTCAGGTGCCTCTGTTGGCCTGAAAAACCTTCTTAAAGCAGGCTGAGTTCACCACGTCTGAAGAGACGTCCTCTCCAGCAAAAGCACCTTCAAGAGCTCCTGGAGGTGTTTGGAGGTTTCCCAGCCCATGGTGCAGCATCGGAGGTGGCTTCCTGGCTCGAGGAAGGCTGAATGAATCCCCCCTGGCAAGGCTGCAGCTCTTTGAAGCAGATTGTTCAGAGTAATAAAGAGCTCAGTCTGCTGGAGGAGTTATTGACCTTTTGTTATCTCTGTACGACTCGGCTTGTCTAGTGTGGGATGTGCAACTTCTGGGTCGGTGTCCACATCCCTGATTACACACAACACTGGGGGTTTTTTCTGTTTTGGTTTTAATCTGGGCTGTGCAGGGGAACCAGCCAATGGTAAATTCACCTCAGTGAGGTGCTGTCTGTTACGAGTTAGGAGGGGAGATGTTTTGATTTTGCCTGCGACGTGCAAACCACAGATGACACTCTACTCACTGCCAGGGACACCACCAGTGCACTAGTGGGGGAAAATGTCCTTCCCTAAAGAGCAGCCTCTGTGATCTCCCCTCCTGTGAGAGGGGACTGTGAACACTGCTGAAGGCAGAGGCAGGGCATGGCGCAGGTGTACACCCAGCAATCACGTCTTGTCCAAGCAGCTTTTCCCAATAAGCCTCCAAGAGCAGATCCCTTAATGGAATCTCCATGCTGCTATCAGTGGAGGCAAAGTCAAGACCACATCCTTGACTCCAGCCATTCTGAGAGAAAAGACAGGTGACAAGACTGAGACAGGGAACACCAGCCTTAGAATGGGTCCTCACAGAGTTTGTTGGCATCCCTCAGAGCTGAACAAGGCCATGGGGAGAGCAGAACTCCTGCCATTCGTAGTTTGTTTGCCCCTATAAGACAGTTCTGGTGAGATCAGAAAGAGGTTCCCAGCACTCACTGGAAGCAAAAATCTTCTGCATGATTACTTGGCATCCTCACCGTATTTCTGTATCCCCTGGTTGAAGCTGGGAACCCTTAACGGGAGCTGGAGTGGCTCCAGGAACTGAAAGAAGATGTGGAAGTGTATCATAAACCTCCCAGCTGTCCACTTCTCTCTTTTCACAGAAAGGAATCTGGGGAAATCACTACTACTATCTCTCTTTGTGCTCCTGCTCCCTTCTTGTGGGACATTATGTTTCTTGTGGCTTTTGGTCTTTTGAAGTTAAGTTTGTTATACAGTCTTGGTGAGTGCTTTGTGGCTTGTGGTGGTGTGTAGGCAAAGAAAAAGGACAGAGCTGTGCCGAGGGCAGTTTGGTCTCTGTTGGTAGAACCAGCTGCTAAAATCAAAGCCTGTTTCCTAAGCCATCTTTGAAAACCACTCCAGCAAGCTCTGCTCCCTGCTGCTAGATGCCCCCGTCTTCTGAAAGCCACACCACTCGTGCTTGTTTTGGCAGATTCTCACTCTCCTCCGCCTTTCTCTGCTGAAGCCGTAACTCCACAGCCTCCTCCCACGGTCCCATGCCTTGCACTGGTTTCTGCTGGTCTGGCAGCATGGCCGGCAATAAAAATGGGGTTGGGAAAGGTCTGCAGACCTTTCTGGGATAAATATCTGTTATGTGGGACTGGGCTGACTGACCAGCCCTGAAGTACACGTGTTAACAGCGTTCAGCACTGGAGCCAGCATTAATGATTTGTGGAGAGACCATAGTACTCCAGCTAACCAGATTAATACCTCACCTGGTACACAAACTGTACAAGTTGCACACTGTCCCCAAAAGACTGTGACAACCACTCTAGAGCCATTACCACCTAACTAGCAAATAAATATTTGGGCACGCAGGCTCATTTGGAAATGTGGATTATTTCCTGAGAGGCTGCAATGGCTCCTCTAGGTAAACACTAGCTCAGGGCAGTCTCTACAGCTGAGTTTTGACCCGGTGGACCTTGGCTGGCAGGCAGGAGTGTGTGCCCGGGCAGCGAGCCCCAGGCTGGGAGCAATGTCTTGTTTCATCAAATAATGTCTCTTCTCCTTCCCACCCTGCTCCTTGTTTCCTTTCCATTTCTCTTCAGAGGAGACAATGGTAATTTTCCAAGCAAGGAACTAACAACACGAGTGTTTTAAAGATGCTTTTGAGTTTAAAATTAGAGTTTATCAAGTGAAGCCTTAAGAAGCTCCATACTGGGGCTCCTTTTCCAGAGACGTCGCATTTTGTTTTGCATTTAAGGGTTGTGTTTTAGCAGACAACTAACTTCTCCTTCCTCCCTCACAGGACACCTCCATGCTGGCTCTCAAAAGGCTCTTTCTCTGTGCTCCAACTTTTTTTTTCACTCAAGTGCCTCCAAAGCACATTTCCAAGGCTGAGGAAATTTAGGGGAATAGGGTAAGCATTATGCTCCCATTAGAAACACGGACGTGGTATTGAAGTTAAGGAACCAGACAAGCTCAGAGGAATCTGGGCAAGATTTGGGGTTCTGCCTCCCATAGTGCTCAGCTCCCTCAGTTGTGGCTTTGGTGACTCGTACCCCAAGCCCTGCAGATGATCTGGTCACTGCACTGACATCAGCTGTGTTCAGTCCCCGGTGCTGGGAGGTGTTCACGCCGTAGGATTCTCCCCCAGAACAGATTTCTTTCTGCTGAAATATGCCTTTAGGCTGAAATCAGAGCCCCTGACAATGGCTAAGCACTGTCCTTGTTCTGTCTGTCCCTGGGGGAGGAACGTTTATGCCAAAAGCACAAAAGAAAAATGTAACCCCAAAACCTGAAGATGGTTTTGTTGGGACAGGTGATGGTCAGACATGCTAAATATTCTATATGGTCAGCACAAACTGTATTTGAGACTGTGAAAATCAAGGCACTAGATTTGCTTCAGTAAACATAGGGCTCCACTCTGAGAAGAGGTTTCAAAGACACCCAGAAAATCAGGAGCCTATTTTAGGCAAAGTCCTCACTGCTCTTCCGCAGTTTTTAAAAACTTTCCCATCTCCCCAAATTTGAAAACATTTTCTTCAAGTGCTGTCAAGCTAGAGATACTCAGTAATGCTAAAATCCACTTGAAAGAATGTATTTAAAAATGAATACACTCAAAGATTATGCATGAATTCATATGCATGGATTCAAAGACATTGTCTCATAGACAACAGTGGCAGCATATTGAATATCATATTGGGGAATCATTTCACAGCATTTTACTGTATGTTTTAGCCCTATCTCTTTGCATCTTTATCAGAAGCCCATATATGTCAACATTCATCTCTCTCCTTGAAACAACAGAATTACAGAATTTGCTGAAAAGTGTTAATGTAAACTTTTTTTCTTTTCCCCTGAGTGATCCCTCTGGCTCTGGGAGGAGAAGGGACCTGTGTGGGGATTTGCCCTTTGAGGAAGGTGAAGGGTGCAGCTGGAAATCCCAACCATCCGGATTTGGGTTTTATCAGGTTCTCTGTGAGCTTATGAAGGCACAAGAAATCTGGTGGATTAATCTGCCGTGGAGGGGGACGCTTTGCCACAGATACCAGATACACAATTGTGCTCAGGATGTTTTTTGTTATGAGAACTTACTCTCTGCAGGGAAGGGGAAGCAGGGGGAGGGGGGCTTTGAGCAGGGGCGAGCACCAACTCCCATCAAAAAATTAACGTCTTTGCAAATATCCTCTGCATCCCTGCACAGAAAGGGTTCTTGGGGAGATTTTTTTAAAAATCAACAGCAAGAGTCTCTTCTCCCCAGCAGTATTTCTTGACGATGACAGAGCCCCTCTTTCCCTTCCCCCCTTGCTATCAGCTGGCTAATCTGCCTGCACATTCTGACACACAGCTGCGAGAGATGAAAACTGTACTGTTGATAGATGAAACTTTGGATAAGATTACATGGTTTTGAATATCTTGATGACATATTTGTCTGAAAAGTCTTTTAGAGGACAGCCTAATATAAATGCACGGAAATGTTTCTAATGACTAGCATTTGTCTACGTACTTGGTTTGGAAGATTAACATTCACGTGTTCTTCGACTGTCATTTGCATTTGTATGTGGAGGCAAACTTTTCAATAATCACTTCTTCATGCCGAGAAGAGTTAACAATTTATTCAAAATACACAAGGCCAAATTAGTCCCTTCTGTGAGGCTGGGAGCTTTGGTGGAGCTGCACCAGTGGTGGGTTTGGCTTCACTGCTCTCAGCAGCAGCCTCAGCTCCGTGCCCAGGAGACCTCGCCTGTGGTAATGACGAAAATCCCTCCCGAAGAAAGCACAGCAAAAGGGTGGAAAAAACCCACCACCTAAGGTCAGGACAACTGCATCTTTCATCTGTTTGGCTGCACTGAACTCTGGGTTGTTTTCCATTTTGCACTGATAAATGAATGTAGTTAGACTTATTTTTTGGTTTTATTCTTATTTTCACAACACCCAGTGGTGTGGTTGGACCTCCAGAGTCCCATTTGTCAGCTGGGGAAAGGGCAGAGAGGACCTGATTTTGACATATTCACACTGCCAGAATGTGGCACCTGGGTGTTTTGGAATCCTGCCCTTGCCTAAAGTTTTCTGAATCTTAGGATTTTAGTTGCCTCAATCACTTTAGACAATTGACCTTCAAGACTCTTGAAGAAAAGAAGCATCCACTCCTAAAATATGGAAGTACCTATGGAAACCTGGTCCCATTCAGGTCACAGCAAGCAGGTATCTGTATCCCTCTGCCTCAGTTTTCCTCTGATGCAACAAATGTCGATGCAGGGACTTCCTTTCTGAGGGTCAGAAAGGACTTTGGTGGACCATGTGTTAACATGCATCTTTACATTTTCCACTAATTAAACAAAAAGTAATTAGAGCTCATTTGTGCTGCAGTAATGTGAACCCTCTGCCTTCCTCCTTCCTGCAGGCAGCATAAAATGAAGATACTGCTCAAATCTGGCCTCTATATGATACATTCCAGATGTCTGGGCTAAAAAAATGTAACTCAACACTGCAGAGTTGCACTCCTGAAATGGTGGGGTGTCTTTTCCAAGAGCATGCAGGAAACAGGGCTGTGTGAAGCCTCCCTGTTCACAACACTGGACAGAGCTCGGCACAGCTGGGGGAAGAGGCAGCACGTGGGAAGGGGAGGTGCAGGGCTGGATGCTTTATGAAACGTGGTTGGGGTGAGGAAAGACAAACATTTGCAGAGACTGGTGGAGCTGTGCCTCCCTGAGGGCTTTGGCCAGTCGCTCAAATATAAACGAACCTTTCAATCTGACTTCAGTGACCTCAAACAGTGAAATCAGTGGGTACCACCACGCACCCCGAGCACTATCTGTGCACTGATGTTGTGGTGCATGTGGTCCCTTGGTTCCTGGAGGAGACTCTTGCCTGGCATTGCTGGCTGCTTTTCTGAGCTGCCCACAGGCTGTGCAGACCCTTCAGGAGGATGCTGCACCCTCCACTGACCAGGAAAAGGCAGGAAGGAAACCTCTCAAGAACAGTACTGCACCTCCCAAGAGGCTGTTCATCTCTCCTCTTCTTTAACACACATGACTGTGTCACTCTCCAATCACCTGCTCTTACTACGGTGAGACTTCCTGTTATAGATCAGGTATTTAAAATTTTTATTTAAATATTCCTTAATTCTTGAAAATATCACAATTACCTGGTTGCTTCCTCTTGAATACTGCACGTGCTTCTTCAGAGGCTCCTGGGATGAGCGTGTCTTGGTCCAGCAGTGTTGTACAGCCACAGACACCGTGTCGTTTCTCTTCCTCTTCACATGCCACCGTGTCTCTGCAAACTTGCACTGACACTCTTTCCCCTTTCGGAATAAGCTGACATCTTGATGTCTTCTCCATAGACTCACACTGACACAGTGTTAGGGACTATGTGATGACACCGCAGCCCACGTTAGTGAACGGTGAAATAGCCCCGTCACAAACTATATTATGAAATATCAAAACTGTTTAAAAATGTACTTTTCCAGAAAAAAATAGAAGGGGAGGGGGGGGAATCCCAAGGGCCTTAAGCTTACCTTGAGGACTGCTATGCTCAGTTAGATACAAATATTGATGCCTGACTAAAGCATTTTAACCTATGACAAATATAAAGGTTATATAATGTATGCGTATATATGTAATGTCTATACATTATCAAAATTCACAGTACCTAGGAATGATGTTCATGACTTGTGGGCACACCTCATGATATTTTTCCAATACAGGCACTTTGAAACTCTGGTTGGACTGATACTTGATAATAAATGTTTTGCTTTTCTCTTTATATGAAGCACAATGACCAAATTTGAACTGCCACAATCTGGGATTTAATTTTCAGTTATGAATACTCTTTATTACAAATACAGAATCCACTATTATTCCTTTTGGAAATGGTGGCATAAATTACTGCAGTGCACTTACTTAATTTCTTCTGAAAATGGCTGTAATACAGGGTATTAATTTCTGCTGAAAATTACTTTGAAGCTTTGCAGGGCTCTATCAAAGTTTATCAGTGAAGGCCTCACAATGTGTGGCAAGAGATGGTTTCTCTGTTTCTTTTGACAGTTATGAGAATCAAAAATAGGTCAGGTGAAGACGGGCAAGATAGCCCAGGTTTTACCCCTTTGCTACTCTTTTTAACCATGACTGCAACCAGTAAAACATAAGACTGAAGAAAATAACAGCTTTAAAATAGGTGCAGCTGTTACAAAGAATTTTTCCTGTTAATATTTGGGATAGTCTTTATATCTGGGATGAGATAACTTGGACAAATCAACAAGTTAAGATAAATAGTTTTGATTTCTTTGTTTGTTTATGGAAAAAACACACATTTGCTTAAGAATGTTGGAGAGGTGATTTTGTCTCTTGATCCAAAAAGTGATTAATAGTAGGGCAGGCAGACATACAGTTGGAATTTGACCACACAGGACAGAGTTCATGAGACAAATTGAACCCTGCTTTAAATATTACATGGTCTAACGAGCCTCAGTATTTAGTTATTTTCTTAAATGTCTGCCTTGCAGACACCTCAGATCTGGAGTCGGAACATCCAGCTGTGCTCTTGCTGCTTCTCACAACACAGTGTAATTAGAACGTGCTGATAACTCGGTTGATGCATGAGAGATAAAAATCCATTCTACCTCATGCTGGTGGTAAAAACATGGTTTCATCAGGAAAGAGAGCAAATATGAATTAAAAACACGCTGAAGACAACAGTATCATTTTCACCAACACACTCCTCTGACATCACCAACACCAGCAGGGGTTGTACTCTGCTGCTTTATCCCTGGCATGGCATTGATCTCAGCCATGAGTCAGGACTCGGTGGTACCAGACACTGCAGAGAATAAAAAATAAAATATTCACAGCCCTGGAAACCCTCAAGTCTAGAAACCATCTACCCAGTGGCTCCTTCAGCAGAGCAATTTGTGAAGAGCTCCTGCTGCTCCACAGTCAAGCCTCTAATGGAACTAATTTTTCTCCTGCATCCTGGGATAAACTTGTCACACAGCTTTGTTTTTATGAGTAGGGGACATGACATCCAGTCAAGTTTTCCATGCTAAGAATTTCATGTTACATATTGTTAAAGATGACTGAAATAGGTTATGTACACATCAAAATGAGTGAACTTTTACCTTTCCTATTGCAAGTTATCCGTGACATCCTTGGAAATCATTGACTTCTCAGCTATTGACACTGTTGGGGGAAGGGGGAAAAGGTTCATCTTGCAAGAAATGCTGACTCAGAGATTCCTCAAGAAAATCTACTTTCTTAGCCGGAGAAGGAAGATTCATTCTTTGCTCATCTTGGTGAAATCTAATTGTGATATTTATATTCTGTATTAATTTGATTCAGTAAAGATTTCCAACATAGGCAAAGAAGCCAATCGTAATAATTTGTTCTGAAGCTTTTATTACTATTGTGTTTTGAATGCAGGTATTAAAACAGCAGTGGAGCAGCAGATGCTATCCCTTGCATATTGTTAGAGATGCTACCTATGCAATTCCTAAAAGCATGAGCCCTTCTAATGGGAGGAAGCAGCAAAACACCCATTGACTTCAGCTGGTTATAGATTTCATCAGGCGAATATGGGGCAGCGCTACTTGCTGGGGAACAAAATCATTTGCAAGGGATAGTTTACAGTAGCTTTCACTTCTCCTTTGTACTTTGTATTTTACAAAATAGAGTTGAATTGCATATAGAAAACTGACTTCTTTGCATTAAAAACAAGTTTTCCTTTTAAGATGAACAAGCCTGCTTAAAAAGAAGAGCATTTGGTACCAGTAGCTGTGATTAAGTAAATTTTTTTCCTACTTTTTCAAGCACTTATTACAATTCCTACTTATTTTATAGCAATATCACACAATAAACATTTCTTTTCTGATTAAGGGATTGAAGGAGAACTGAATTATAAACAGTATTAATATAAGAGGGAATTTCTATCCTGTGCTCTGTAGGCCTGAGTTTATATGACCTTAAACAATCAGTCTGAAGAAGTGACATCAGCTGCTGTACACATTCCACATTACTGAGGAATTAAATTAAGCAGCTTTAATATCTGTGAAATGGCACAGGCCTGAAAGAGAATCGTTCCAATTTATGGACTTTGTATCTGATTTACTAGTGCACGTCTAGCAATTTCAGAGCCACCAATTGCTTTAAGACCACCTCCAAAGTGTTTTTATTGCTTACAGTAAATGTGCTAACATAATGTTTTAATTAAACATTTAAAGTGCATCAAACAAATTTATTGATGCTGCCAGAAAAAAAAAAAAAA
>VZTF01001216.1:4006661-4019342 GCA_013397755.1 Cnemophilus loriae
GAACAAGAAGAAATTCTGCTATTTGCAAAATAAATCAATCTTCACACCATTTTGTGACCCTGGTAAGATTGGTCCTAAACATTTCAGCTAGCATCTATAAATTAACAAAAAGATTCCCCTCCCCTCCAGTTCCTTCATTTTCCATCCCCAAACTCCAAATCATACTTTGTGCATAAAAACATGGTAAGAGCTTTTTGAAAGCTATTCAGCTATAATATCAAATGGTTGTGAACGTTGCATTTATTTTTGCTCCTTGAACATAGGCCTGATATTGAAAAGATATAAAAGTCCCAGCAGCACTTTATATTGATGTTGGCATTAAAAATGCTTTTTCTGTTAGTGAGAGAGAAGTTCCCCCTTAAAAAAATAAAAGCTAATACCAGGCCTATCAAAACTTTATCATCCTGTTACCACTTCGGCACTGTATTAAAATATTCACAACTGAAGCTTGTTTTCATTAAAAATCCTTTTCCATCCTGCACAGGGGATCACAGTCCTGATGCGGATCCAGGATTTCTACAACCCTTTAAAAAGAAGAGCAAGCATTGCATTTGACATCACCTGAAAAAACACACATTCAGATTTGCTCCCAGTTTGCTCCCAGTTGGGTGCTTGCAGAAATGATGTGTGGTGGCAGGGGCAGAGACCGGCGCCAGGAGCGCCGCGGTTTCTCCTCGCCACCTCCTCCAGCTCTGCCCATCTCCTCCCAGGAAGGTGGACCTCGGGCACTGTGGCACAGCAGCTCAGCGCAGAGAGGCTTTTTGCAGAGGGCTAAATTGTGATTTATGCTTTATGGCACCAAAACTACGGGCATGGCATTTGTGTACATAACATGGCTTAAGTTTTCCTAGCAAGGGGAAGAGTGTTTTGTCTTCCTGAGTAAGCATTCATTTTAGAGACAGATAATCATGGCAGGTTTGCTTTCCTACATATCTTTTCTTACATACATCTGTCGTTGTGTATGAGAGAGCAGCTAAACACAGTGGGTCATAATGTGAATGGAAAGCATCTTTCCATACCAAAGAGACTCAAGCATTCTGGTGCCTGGAGATGGGATTCTAAGCAATTCTTGTTAAGGTCAGTGCTGCTGCTAACAAGCTGATATACAAATGTAGAGTACATTTCATGTTGATTATTATATTATCTATATTATATTATATTATATTATAAGTATTACATATCACCTGCAATTCAATTTGCTCTATTTGTTCAAACATGGCAACTATAAACAACATGTGGTTGGAAAGGAAATCAGAAAGGAACCCCATAACCATTGGAGCTGTCAGGAAACAAAAGGCAAGGCAAAACGCCACAGAGTTGACAACTGGCTGTTCCTGGGAGACTAATCTTACCTTCGTTAAGAAAAAGAAATAAGAAAAAAAAATTAAAACAAAAAAGACAAGTGAGTTCATCACGTGGGATCAGAACCCTCATTTTCGGGCGTCATTCGATCATAGGTTGCACGAAAGCTGTCGTGTCATCTATCATGATGCAGGATAATCCTTTCAGTGTGGTAACTCAGTGATGCGAGAACCACCACTAACCCTTCGTCCTTTGTGCTCTTTTGTCCCGTCCTGAGTCACCCCAGCTTTGCTTCACTGCGCCTCGGAAGACAAATCTACTGCAGGCTCGTGGTAACTGTGGCTCATGGTTACCTTGTGGTCCACATCTATTTTTGTATCTGTTGTCTCCTGCTTTATATTTAGCTCTTTGGGCATTCTAGAATTTAGCATAATGGAGCCCAATCAATGATGTGAGCCAGTGAGCAGCGACACAGTGTGACTATGAAGAAATAATAATTGTGGCTTTCAGCGTCAAGGTGGAGACATTTTTCTAGAGAAAAGAAATAAAGACCTCAGAAGAAGGGTGCAACGTTTCTCTTCCTATCACTTCATCATGCATGATTTACCATTGTGTTCTAGGGGACTGATTTTCAAAAAGAATGAATTTTGCATTAAATTCTGAGTATGGTTGCTGCAGAAGATACGATATTTGCCTATTCAGATGATGAGCTGGATGCATAAGTGATCACATCAATGGGTAATATGCACATTCAGTCGTGAGAAAAAATTTGCATGCCCTTTAAAGACCTAGAAATTGAACATCTGGCCTTTTCTGTGGCTCCTCAATTTTTTATCAATGTCTTCTCTTCTTCGAAAGGTTTATTCCTAAAACAGTCAGATCATCACAGGCTTGATACAACATTCACTGCACCCTGTTCACAAATGAGCCAGGCTCAGTTGTGGTGAGAATGACTTTAATTGTTCTGCATTACAGAGGTGGTGTTTATCACAAAGTCCTCGAATTGCACATGACTGGACACTCTTGAGTGCTGTACTTGGGACAATCCGTGTTCTGTCCAAATGAAAAGTTTCATTAAGCCTCTGTAGCACATGCTTTAGGTAGGGTTGACAGCCAAAGGGAATCAGATGACAACTTTTTCCTGCTCATCAGCTGTTACATTTTCCAGAAATACATAGTTAATTGTCAGTATGAACTGACAGTGTGAGGAAAGAACACCTAAAATGAGGTAAAATTAAGTACCAGGTACTGGTCATTTCCTCTCAGCTTTTTCCTGCTCCCCTAACTGATGTCTCATCCATGAGCTTTCTGCTGGGTTTTCTGGTGAGACCAACAGCTTCACCTCTCCAGGATAATGTACATTTTTTTCATATCTTACTAATTTGGACACATAGTGACGAAAATTGCTCCTAACCAGAAAGTCTGATGTACTAAGCACTTTCCTTGTATCTGTTTACTACTACGTGGCTGGTGATGCTGAAGAGCATTGATATGCTATGGATGTTCCCTCCTCAGAGCAAGTCTCACACATCTCATCTTCATTTTTGTAATTTTGCCCTTGCCCCAACCACTCCAAGCCTCTAAAGAAGTTTGGATTTGGGCTTTGAAGCTCTGGCTATGCGTCATAGCAATATTTTCACACATCCCAGTATATTAGTTAGGGGACTTGTGAAACAGAGGAAGGACAGAGTGTTATTAGTTGAAATTCCCAAATGAGGGACCAAACGTTGAAAAACTTTCTCTGCTTTTATCCAGCCTCAGATGAGGCAAAATTCTTATGGAGCATCAATAAAGAGTTACCTGGTAAGTAATGAAAGATAGTTTTCTATTACATTCTATTCATCAGACTTTCAGTCTGGGTGGCAATGTTGGGGCTCATGGCTTTCAGGTACCCTGCCTGGGTTTGCAGGACTAATATCCAGGACATTTAACCCCATTTTTCTGCTTCAAATTGTGAAGAAAAGGAAGCCCTGCTTCTACCTCTGCCAGCTGCCATCCCAGTCCAAAATAAAGGAGGATGACCCTTTCCAAACCTGGGTATTGTTGAAGCAGGTGATAGGGAAGATAACGAGGAGGGTTACGCGTCATTCTCGCTTAGGCAGACTTCGCATGCTTGTACTTCTGACCCCAAGATCAAGTTCCAGATAGTGATGTATGCAAAGTTTAGTTATCTTTCAGAGAAGCCACCAGAAGCCTAAAACTGAACTTATTTTTTTTTTCCATGAGGAAATCCTGTAGCAGCTCTCCTCCGCTCAGATAAGTGCAGGTTTGCAGCACCTTTGCTGTGAACAGGCATCAGAGGAACTCTTGCTGGTGTCTGGCCAGCAGGCAGAATGAAACTTCTATGAAAACAGCAAAATCAAGAAAAGGGGTCTGGGAATGAAAGGACGGACACTCAGGAACTGTCACCTCCACTGAGCTAACAACAGTTTGCCCAGCTGAGGCTTGGCGTGAAGTGTTTACTCATCTGCCTTAGCCCTGGAACACGAAAAGGATGTTAAAAATTAATCTGTGCAGCTGGCAACTGCTGGAGTGGGTTGACATGGTAGTGCAAATTTTTTCTAATACCAGCAATTTTTTTCTATACAGCAGCAGAGTGACCAGGCACCAGGGTTCACATGTGGTAGCTTGACCCATGCAACACAAGGCACTACATGACTTTCGTGAAGTGCCCATTTTTGTACTGACCTGCTTAATTTTGGTGATACGAAGATGTGGGTATCCCGATTCTTCTGAGACGGTGCCCACCCAGGTACAGCCAGCCTTTCACTCCTAGCTGTACTTCCAGAATAACGTGTATCTTTCCTTTAAATTTGCAAGGTTAGATTTACTAATGGCAGGCTCTTTGAGTCATCCAGAAAACTACAGAAACCCTATGGTATATCACCTCTTTTATTAGTGGCTCCTAGAGCTTGATTTTGGATCATATCTTGCAAGACGACTTTGTCAGGTGCTGCTGGAATCATCTTTAGGCTGAACCTTGAATTTCAGGCAGATAAAGAAATAAATCCCTGTTAGAAGAGACTGCAGGGGATGGAATCTAAACCTGCTGGGGCTAAACTAACACCAGAAAGTGCTAGCCTGCCACTGCAAGAAGCCAGTCTCTAAGTAGTTTGGTAGTTACCTTAACAGCTATAAAAGGTGTAAATCTGTAGAGAGGACAGAAAGAATAAAGAGAGAAACTGCCCTACCTGTCTCCTACTCCACAGGGAATAACACAAGCTACATTCACAGTAACCGATCCTAGTAACTGCTCTAAATGGAGAGGAAAAAGCTGTGGCTGAAATGTCTGTACAAATTACAGGGAGACAAGCCTGTATCTCCAACTCTCTCTCTAAATCTTGTGCTGCATCACTGCTAAAGAACTTTAAGCCCCTTTATATGACATAGTAAACATGCAACTAAACAGCTTTGGGCATAGGAAGACCTCTTCAGCAGCACCACGAGGTTACTACTGTCTCCCAGAACACTACAGGCAGTGCTCTGTGATAGGTGTGTACTGCCTTAAAAAAACATATCAGACTTTACATTTAGAAGAGGCAAGAGACCACCTTCCTTGTGTGATGAATATAGGTAGTTGTAGAAATGTGCTCAGGCCCTGAGCAGATGGTTCCTGGGGCACGGGGAATAGTTTTTTGCTTTTCACAAGCCAAGCTGGTCTTGAGAGAAGAGGAGAATAAAGCTGAAACATTTCAGACACTCAGAGCATATCACGTGTGGCCATTAGGGCAGGATTAAACAAACATAATTAGAGAAAGTCCTTCTGAAAGATGGTTCTGCTAAAGGATTCGAGTGCACACCTATTCTGCGCCCTGCTTGAAGTCCTAATGCCGCTCCACTGCTAGAAGCAAATGCCTTTTGAAGGCAGCTCAGAGCCACCGAGCAGTCGCTCAGCTTTATAGTTTGCTAGCTGCATGTCATCTTTGAAGGCTGGGAAATTGCAGAGGCAGTACCGTGATTCCCAGCCGAGTGAAGCAGGCACTTGACACATTTCATCCCTTGCAATTAAGGGAGAAAAGCAGAATCAGGGGAAAATTCAAGCAGCATTTTAGCGATAGACCACTCCCTTATCAAGATGAAGTACAAGTATCACCCACAGATATATGCAGGATGGATGCTAAGCACAGACAGTAATAAATGCATGTGAACTTTGCATGAGAAAGCCTCACACTTAGAAGACTTCGTTTATTGCTCTTAGTCATTTACACACATCCTTCTAAAGCGAGGAAGCTCAAACATAATCAAACCCTGTGTGCAAATTACCAAGCCAAATGCTGCTATTCTGTTCTGTTGTCTTTTAATATCAGAGCACAAACTTCCCAGTGCAAAAATACAATCTTGTGATAAAATGACTAATACATGACTAAAGCCAGTTTCCATTGTGCAGGCACAGCTCTGGGGATCATTTGTTTTTCATGGTAGATCTCTCAGACAGTGAATTCCTCTGGTGATTGGGATTATATTAATGACCAAGACTGTTAGTCACCTCAAGGGAGCTGAAATAGGATGCCACTCTGGTTGCCATTATTAATTCCAACTGCAGGTGTGAAAATTAATTTCATGGGTATTTTTATAATTTCCTTTTAGTTAAGGATTAGAGTTTCCGAATGACCCAGACTCCGGATGGAGACAAATCTGAACTGGGTCTGCCCAGCATTCCCACAACAGTGAACCATTTCTGACGGAGCAGGAGGGGAGAAAATGGGGTATAAGGCTTTCCATCCCTCACTTGAAGACAATTAATGGCACTGGAAGATATAAGATGTCATAATGACATGCATTTCTTTGCACCAAGACTCTGTAAAGCAATCCAGTAAATTACAGGTTGTTTTCATTTCTGTGGAAGAATAACACATTTGCCAATCGTGGGAGAAAAAACCAGAAGTTAAATATATCAAACCAAATCAAATGTAGCTGATTAGAAAGCTACAGTTTCCATTTGCCAGCACGGGTACTGTTTTCACATAGATTTTCTGACAGATGCTGCTGTATCTCCATAGTCAAGACAGCTCCAGCAGCCAAGCTCCTGCCTTAACCATAGGTGGAGTTGGGCTGTTGAATTTGGGGAATGGGAGGGGAGCTGGCTCACCTTGGCTGGAGAGGGCAGGAGTTGGAGTCAGCTGGATCCATTATGGCGCAACAGGCTGGGAAGGAGGAAGAGCCCCCCACTCACCCCCCTTCCCCTTTCTGCCCCAGTTCAACTGGCAAAGGTGTTGGCTCCAAAGCTGTCCTGTGTTCACCAACACCTCCTCCTGCCAGAGCCCCGTGAGTAATGCTCAGAAGATAAGCAGGTTAGGCCAGATTCAGTCAGATAATTAAGGCTTGGAGGTAAGGTAAGATCCTTAGGTGCTCTTACATACATACAGCTCATCCAGGTTTTGGATTTATAACTCGCTGTGCTCATAACCACCTTCCATCTGACAGCTTTGCTCATGTCTGGGGCATCTTTGCCGTGTGTGCCTGCCCCAGAGATGGACAGACAGACAGAAGCCGTGCTCGGAGGTGCAGGGCTCGGAGCTCCCTTCCCCGTCTGTGTCGCAGCCATCAGCCCTCCACCTCTCTCGAAGTGTCTCTTCTTATTGCTGCCATGCGAGGTTTTTCTGGCGTGAGCCCTGTCCCCTCGCCCCTCCCGGAGCCGTTCCTACCCGCGCCATCCCAGCGCGCAGCGGGGAGAAGCTGCCGCTTGGAATTGGCTTGGCTCTCCCCCTCCCTCCCTGCGCCGGCTGACCCTCCCCGCACGGAGCTGCCAGAGCCGCGGGGCCCGACGCCAGCCCTCCTCTGTTATAATGAACCTTTTTAGGTCATGTAAGCCAAGAACCTTGTGTTGCTAAAGACCCCATCAGTTACTTTAAGCAGTTATCGTATTTTACTGTTTACAGGGAGTAAGTCCAGAGCATGGCGCTCAGCCCATCGCATGCAGCATAGTTTATCACCAAAAATTAATGAGTTTGTGCCATCTCGCAGTTCGAGACATTAAATCACGGATTTGTTTAAAATTTACTGAAGTTCACAACTTTTAATAAAGACCATCTCAACCTTCACAGTTACACGTCAAAACATCATGTCAGAATCATGCCCTCCTCACCATTTACTGACGGCTGACTCCAAGAAAGAGATAGCATATAAAATTCACTCATTTTTTCATGCTGCCACTGCAACCATTCTTACTGTTGAAACAACTTAATGCAGAGCAGAAGGGAAAAATGCAGCAATAATTTTTCTGAGCTAAAATAGATACAAATGCAGTGTGCATATTGCAGGACATTATCAGGACAGCTCAGATACATAACATTAATGTAATCTCTTTGTTCTGTCCCCTTAACTAATGCTAGTTTTCTGTTTCTGCAGAGTTTTTAGTTTAATTTGTGCAGGAGTTTTTACCAGGTTCTCCATTTACCCACTTTGGCTAATTTCAGAGAAAACACCACACTGTATAGCTGAGCATGATCACCCAGGTTATAAATGATAAATTCCACCGTAAAGCTTTATAAAAATCTTTATTGCAATTTAAGTCTTTATTTCTTTTAAACAAATAGATTTTTTTTTAGCATCAAAATGTCTTCATTGATTTTTACATTCAGGCAAAAGCCGTTCATGAAAATTAGCAAAGTAGGACATGAATCATGGAACAAGCAGAGTGCAAATCTGGTGACACCAACCTTTAGCCACGTCTCAGAGTCACTTGCAGCTTTCCGGTCACACCTCTGCGCTGTCTTCCCTTCAGAGAGAGAAATTGCTTCTGGATCATACAAAGTTATTTGGAATATTTCTAGCATGTTATGAACGTTATAAGCGAGCAATGAAAATAATCTGATTGCTAAAATGCCATCACTTAATTTGGACTCAGAGTAGACAGAGCAAACTCAAGGACTCAGGTGTAGCACCGAGGCTGCATCTTCCGTGTAGTGACTGTCAGGCACTTCCAGAGGGATAAAACCGAAGCAGCTGCTAAAACCTCACCATTCCTTGAGCTAAAACACAAGCCCTCTTGGATGTGACACAAAAGCAACCAAAATGTGTGTTTAAGCCTATCTTTTCAAGCTACTTTTTTCAAATTTAGCAACAGAAACTTTACAGGCAAATGAATAGAGGTTGTGTATTCATGATCTGGGCAGAATAGCCAAACAGGAGACTGTATAGGGAAATAAATATTTTTTCTTTTCTCTCCTTTTGCACAGTTTTGAAATGCAGCAAGTCTGGTGGATCCAGTGATGCTAATACAAAACTGGAAAGTGGCAAGAGAGGAGAAGCAAGTTTCATTAACAGAGAGAATTCTACATAAAATATACTGGAGCTGATGGAGGAAAGGAAGAGACAGCCAAGACGTTCAGCTGCAAGTGGAGTCCAATTTGATGCTCAGCATGAGTTTAAAGGGAAGATTTTCTCAGCCCTAAAATAAAAGAGCAGTATTGGATGCGTATGGGGCAGAAAACTGTCGTCACAGAAATGGATTGTGCCGGGCTTGGGAAAAGCGAGAGTGGCAAAAGCAGCTCATTTTGCTGTGCTACATTTATAGATGTGCTCATTTGAATGCTCCCAGGAGGACCGGTTTTCTGCGTCCAGACAAAATTATACAGGCATCCCACCACGCCGTATCCCGGTGCTAAAACCTCAGCATAAAGGAGATCCACCACAGCTTAGCTGGGAAATTTGCCTTTGGATTTTGGGGAGCAGACCTGATTTCCTGCCAGCGGATCTGCTGCTGTCTGTCATTTCTTGTAGGATCAGCCCTCTGACATAAACAAATTGCTAACATCAAGGACCTGATCCTGCTTCCACTGAAATCAATACAAGTTTTGTCATTGGTTTCAATGGGATCAAGGATTCAATCCCACCGTGTTTGAAGTCAATAGGGTTGGGGTTTTCTCTGAATAAGCAAGGTTGTGTTAATAATGCAGAATGGGCCTAAATTATATTGATTATTTGGATGTAAACCCAAGCATAAAAACAGGATTAGGGGGCAAAAGGGAAACATATGAGAAAGTGAGTGTAGAGCAGCATCCCTTCGTGGCGTGCAGCGGGTCAGCAGGAGCTCAGCTGGGGCAAAGGGTGCAGTGGCACAGCACCAGGGAGCCAAGCCCACTGGAAAATTTTGGGGCGAAGAGAGAGAAGAAATTCATCCTGGAGAATCTTTTTCATCTGCTCTTTCTAAAGCAAACCTTTGAGTTACTCATCCTTTATTAAAAATAAACAAAACATTGACAGAAGAAATTATTGTCACATATATACACACAGTAATTGGTTCTGCTTCTCTGCTGCTCCTTCTTTTCCCTCTTCTCTGTTACAGGGTTGTTCTGCATTTCTGTAACAACCACTGGCAAATCAGAATTTATTGTACATATGTTTGTGTTCCACTTAATAAAAAATATACTTATATTTTCAGATAAACTTTGTTAGTAATTCATGAGGTAAGTGACTATTTATGCTAATAAGGGAGAAATATATTCTCAAGCATAATGCATTACATAAATTTGAATGCAAAATGTTCAATTATGAAGTAAATACAGGTAATGCAAATAGTAAATTACATCCAATAAAAATATATAAAGAATGTGTCTTCAAAGAGAGAGAGGCTTTTATTTGCATCTGTGAGTTGTTTAAAGAGAAAAGAATTAATAAATACTGAATTACTCTTATGATGATTTAGCTCATAATTCAGCAATCCATAACGACTCCCAGTAATCAGACTGTTGTTTCATACCCTCCAATATAAGGCAAGACTGTTTCCTCAGCAATTTTATCCCTACCAGATTATCTCGTCTGATTCTATTAATTCTCTCCCATAAATCTGCTAACAGTGATATGTGATTTACTTACCCTGTTAACTGATCTGAAGACTGTTAAAAGGATTTATCTAGCACTGCACCTAGGAGCAGTTTATGCCTTATCACTCTGTTACTCCGAAGAAGTCTTTCTGAAATCAATTTGGCTGGTTTCATAGTTAAATTCAGCGGACACTGTTTAGTTCTGCACCATAAAATAAGACACTAGATAAACAAAAGGAGCAGTAACTGTACTTAATGTGTTGGTCTTGATATGTGTTTAAGTTATAACAAATTACTCCGTGAGTCCATATAACACAGAAGCTGCACGTTGGCTCCTGCTGGATGTGGTGTGTGGGACAGGCACGCGCGCTCCAGCCGTGCAAGTCCTGCCTCTGCTGCTGGCGCGCTCCGCGCAGGCCGACCCCAGAGGCTCTGCAGTTAATGTTTGACGTCCCCCTGCACGGTCTGTCCGAAAACTCTCCCACAATAAATATACATTAGTTTGGAGGCTCGTGAACCAGGTCAGCAGCACACCGGGAGCGAGCAGTGCTCCACGGGTACGTCGTCGAACGGGGGTGCTTCAAAACAAACCGGAGCAAGAGGCTGTGAGAGGGACAGGGGAGTTTTCCCTCTGCCTGGCTCGGGGCAGGATTCTTACAAACAGTGCTGGGAAAAGGGAGCAGTCTGAGGGAATTGGCCTGCGATAATTGTGGAAAAACTGAAGACTGAATAGCTCTAATTGAAATGAAAGTGTGTGATTGTTATGGAAGAAACGCTGTTAATAGAGGACTGTAAATGTTTAGACACCCATTGTGAATAGCCAAATAATAAAGAAAAATACTACTAAAACGAGAATTATATACTGTAAGGAGGAGAATGTTGCTTCTGAAGGTTATCCAAAAATTGCTAATAATCTTTTTTTCTCTGCTGCACTGAACAGTAAAGATATTTTGGTGCAGCAGTTCTGTGTAACAATCACACAAGAACAATATTGTACAACTAATAATTTTACTTGCTGTTCTGGTAGGTCAGAGCTTCAATTAATTTGCAGTACTTGCTTACATTGGTATCAATTAAGAGACGGTCCCCATTAGCTCACACAATTTCATACTCTTTGTCTAGAGTTCAGAGTTTACTCAGGAAATTTACTCATTTGCAAATGTATCTTTCAATCTTCACATCCAAACAAACTATTTTATGGGGCTGGAGCCACATTTCCGTAGCCATCTACCACACGGGCTAGGGAAATACTACAACTGTACATTCTGAAACGCAATAACCTTTTCATTTAAAAATATTAGCACACACTATGTCTCTCATAGGTAAGCATGTTAAAGGATATATAGTGCCACATTCATCTTGCTCAGGAGAAAAAAAAATACAGGGAATTGGCCTATCCTGTGGGGATTTATGCTGCGAGCCTGAAGTTTTGTTGATTCCAACAAAGTGAAGAAATAGTAAAGTCAGCCTGAGCAGTTAACTTGCACTAACTTTGTCACGGATTGCAATGTGTAAGATAAAGCTGCAGATGTGCACAGCTCTGTATTTGCGGGTGTGTTGTGGGACGGTGCAGAACTGTACTTTATTTTGTTGGAAATGTTGGTAGCATTTTTTATCTTTACCAAATTGCCACTAAGATCATTTCTAGATGTGGTTATCTTCCTAAATTCGCAGTATGCCCTACCCCTTTCAGCTGCCAGGAGCAGTACATGCTGCATGATTTTCAGATGTTAGTACTGGCACTCACACTGATAATGGCATAGTCAGAAGATGTTATCCATTCGTAAATCCACTCGCCAAGTGCTATTTCCTAAGCAGAGATTCTTCAGCTATTGCAAATGATGACTTTCACAGTCGGTGAAAAATCACCCAGAGCCTTGCCCGCACCTACAGAGTGATACCCTGAGCGGGGTTATAAATAGCAAACTCCCGGGGGGAAGGGACCGGGCTAGGGGAGAAGGGAGGATTTGAAGTACAACGTTCAAGAAGCAGGTTTAATATATGACCGAGTGTCAGAAGTCAGGTTTCTGAGAATTACTTTTCAGATAAACAACTTTATAGCACCGCACTTAATCTTACTTACTAGAGACATCTCATTTATCACGAATTACAAGTAACTTTAATTCTATCGATATTCCCATAAAGCTCGGTCGGAAAATCGAGCCTGGCAGCCCCGGAGGCTGCGGGTCTGCCTGGCCCGCGCGGGACACGGCGGGTGCAGCCGGGGCCGGGCGGGACCGCGGCGGCTGCGGAGGCGAGCGGGACACGACGGGGGGGCCCGTCCTGTCCTGTCCCGTCCCGTCCTGTCCCGTCCCGTCGCTCGGCACTGACCTGTGGACGAGAGATGGCGCTGTCGAGGTTCGAACCGAGCCGCTCCGCCGCTCCGCTCCAGCCGCCGCCGCTCCTCGGCCCCCGGACCGGCCCCAGCCCCCTCCCGGAGGAGAAAGGGGGCTGGAGGGGAGGCGAAAGTAAATACAATTAGTTCTAAAGGTATTAAATTAATTAGTCCTGGCCGGCACGCCGAGTGCGGCGGGAGGGGGGGCGGGGGGAGCGCGGGGTGTGCAAACTTGCGGGGCTCTCGCCCCTCCGGGCGGGCGCGGGGATGGAGGGGTCG
>VZTF01001216.1:4029461-4162549 GCA_013397755.1 Cnemophilus loriae
TTCTTCTTCTTCTTCTTCTTCTTTTTCTTTTTCTTTCCCCTTCCCTTCCCTTTCACTTTCTTTTCCACTTTTTTCTTTTTCTTTCCTTTTTCTTCTCCCTTTTTCTTTTTTTCCTTTTCCTTTTCCTTTTTCTCTCTCATTCTTTTTCTTTTTCTTTCTTATTTTTCCTTTCCTTTTTCTATTTCTTTCTTTTTTTTTTCTTTTCAAAGTCTTCAATTTTTCCCCTTTCCTTCATTTCTTTTTCCTTCATGCATGTGTTCACGCAGAGACAAATCTAAACCCAACTCCAATCGAAGGGAGCTTTTTAAATGACTTTTTAGATCAGGCCTCGAGTTCTCTGCAGGGAGCAAGAATGGGAGCAGGCAGGATTTACATTTCGTGGCTTTTAAAGAATCTGAAGTGTGGGGAACGGCGTTTGCCGAGGCTGAGTTTCACAGGTCTGTGTGGATGTACCTCGGAATGTGGATATGATTAAGCTTAAAGCCCTCTTCTGTAAGAAGCAGGCAGATTCCCTTTCCTGCAGCCTGAGCCCTGCTTCTCCAATTTTGAAACAAAAGTTCTTGCCAAGGCCTTGGCAGTGGGAAGTCACTGCTGAAGTGGATAGAATCAGGGTGTTTGTTGGTATCGTCTTCCAAAGCTGAGGTGTCTCCGCTGCAAACAGCCCCTGCTCCCTCAAGCACTGAGAGCCGTGGCAGTGAAACATTAGTGACAATAAAAATGAGCCCGAAATTGAACCAAACAGGATCTAGTATTTTTTTTCCTTTCCCACCCCTTCCCCCCAACTTAACTGCTTCCAAATTCCCTGATGAAAGCATTTTAATATGTAGGAAGGGCTGCTGGAGTCTGCAATGCGATTCAGTGTTCTGTGGTGTGGGATGAACAGATTTTCCTTTCTGTAGGGTTTCCTCCTGCAAAGTCATTGTAGAGGAGGGAATACTGTAAGATTAAATCTGGTTAAAATACTATATTCATGTCACACCAGATACGGTCTCCAGACTGTGCACAGTCTTTCAGCTTCCTTTATTGTGAAATCCTTTTAAAATAGCACAGTATAGTGTAGAGAAGTCATTGAAGTATAACTGTCTTACACCAACTCTGTCAGATAAAATGAAGGAAAGCGATCAGGATTCTTAAATTAATAAATCTGCTTAGTGTCTCTGGCTGCCTTCACGCTCTCTTACTGTCTTCGACTCTTTCCTTATTAATAAACTGATAGTTAAATACAGTGCTAAGTGAATCAATGCACCTTGTCTGTGGAAGAGGGTTGGTGCCTCCTGTTCCAGGTCTGCTGTGCTGGGAATGGTTGTGGGTTAGGGCAGGGATGGCCACAGCAAAGACTAAAAGCAGGCTGACCACATCAGTTTCTAGATGCTCCTCAGGTGTGAGGCTTGAGTACCTGTTCCTCTCAGCCCCCTGCATTAATAACAGGATGAATTAACCGATTGGCATGAAAGGAGAGGTCGTCCTGAGGAAAATGACACCAAAGGTCCACAGGAGTCATTTGCTTTTAGAGATCCCGGGCCAGGTGCCAACTATTGCATTTATGGAAGCATCATCCCCTTTCTCAAAAAAAAAAGACAAAACAAAACCTAAACCTGAAATGAAAAACAAAACAAAACAAAAAGGCAACATCTCTTTCAGTGGTGTGTGGGGTCCTTTCAAAGGGGGGGTTCTTTCGGGTGGGGTCTTTTGGGTGGGATGTGGGACAGGGATCATTAAGATGGCTCTAAACATGCCGCCCACTTTTGTTTTCAGAGCTGCAGAGCTAATCTGGAATCAAAATGCTGGAAAAGCGCCTACAGTTTGTCTTGCCTTTTTTTTTTTATTCAAGTCAATCGGACTTGTGGTTTATTCTTGCTCTGATTATAATAAATGCATGGAGCTCAAGCATTCCTGCAGGCACTTCATAGGAAAAATATGTGTATGCCTGTGTATGCCTGTGTATGCACACTCAGGAGGAGAAAGTTGACTGTAAGGGACACAACAAAATATCCATATTTAAGAAATGTGGATTGACTCGCTGACTTATCTCACTTATTGTACAAAGATTCGCTCTATGTTGAATTTTTTTTTTAAATTAGATTTTAAATATGTGTTGACAGGATGAATTTGTGCAGTGTGAGTAACTGGAGGGGGAAATGACAGCTCTGCTTTTGTTATTAAACTACTGTCTTGAAAATAATGGAGTGTGTACAAAAATTGATTATTATTTTGCCAATTACATTAGTGCAGCTAATAACAATCATTAAGAAGGAAGTACAGAAAGCTACATGCTTTCAGATCTTAGAAACTGATATTCACTGGTGAGGCAAAAATATGTGTTTTTAAGGTAATTTGTCAGTAAGAATCTCCTGTTATTAATGTGAAGTAAATACTAGATGTATAAGCTAGAAATGTTTCACTTCAAACTGTGTTCATTTCTTCACTTGGTCCGAGTTAATAAACAGTACAAGAGACTTTCTAAATTTAATTTAGGATTTGCATATAAAAGGTCCTATTCTGTACCATAGTGGCACGACAGACAGGCTTTACGATGTTAAATATTCCTTTTAATAATAGTTTATTTTAATATATTTACTAAATTAGGTACCCGAGAGAATCATCTACAACGGTGATGTGAAAATCCCTGTTACCTGAGGTCAAAAATAAAAGGTATGTTTTCCTTTTCATTAGCAATTTGCCGTATTTCAGCAGGGGTGGTAATTTCACTGCTTTGTTTTCTGCTGCTAAGATGATGCTTTCTGCTCCAGCCCCGGGGAGCCGGTGACAGGCTGTGGTGCAGTTTCCTGGCCTTTTGGGTGAGGCTGACTTTCAGGTGCCTACAAGAACCACTTGCAATGATGGGGCTTTGTACTTTTGTCAGCCAGGCAGCTCTACCGTGTCCCACAACTCATACATAATCCTTTGCAAATGTTTTCTTTCTTTTTCTTCAAATGCTAGCGTTCAGACATCAGCTACGGGGATTAAGGATGGGTCCTCTGAAGATCTCCTTCAGATCTTGATGAAAATCATGAGTCTGTGTTAGATGACTTCAGTACTTACAAATTACAATAGATTTTAATTCACAGCACTGCTTTCCTCTGGAAATTCATGTTCATTCAATCTGTCAACATTGACTAAAAAATATGCTGCTAATGAAAACGTGGGAATTAAAACTTTCAATCCCTTCCCCTGCTAGACTCAAACAAGCACTTTATTTTTTTTTTCCATGGAATCTGATTTTTATTGACCTTGACTATAAAAATACTAAGTGGGTTAAATGAGCACCAAGGTTGCAATGACAGATTCCTGTGTGAATTTTTTTTATGAAACCTCCTATTTTAGTTAAGAACACAGGCTGCTGTACAGCCTGCCACGCTTTGATCAACGGTTAAGTGCTGTTAGAAACAGCTGAATTTTATTAGCTCATGGAATTAAGCTTGTTTAAATAATAGGTTTATTTTTTATTTTTAAAAGGAGATGTAAATAATAAATTAAAATAATAGATTTATTTGTTAATTTCGTAAATAAATTTAAGTAACAGATTTATTATTTAAAATTTAAGTGAGGATGGGGAGGATGTAATTGGTGCTCTAGCCTGTACATTAAATGGAACTGAGAGGAGTTTTTGACAGTGTATGGGCTGTAGGAGCAGGTTTCTCAAGGAGCACTACAGCACCTTCATTTCAAGCCTGATGCTCCTCTTACTTCACTGAGGAACACCTGGGACAGGGTTTGCTTGCATTGCATTTTTTTTTCTGTTTTTCAGCACTGTAGCTGAGAGGGAAACCAGACCAGTTGGGGTTTTTTTTGTGAAAAGTTAGAGTGCAATATGCTTTTTTGCAAGAATAGGGCCAAGTTGCTATTCAGCTGAAGTAAATATATGAAGCGCGTATTTTAATTGTGAAGGTGCAGCACGTTTCATCAGCTTGCTCCTAGGGAAACATTTCTAATTTCACTAATCCCATAGGAAAACTTGCCATGCTTCCTGTAATTAATATATGTGACTATTAGATTTATATAAATAAGTGGTATATATTCTTGTTATCTATACAATAAAAAAGGAAATAATTTTCCCTTATCAGCACTTGTGATCTCAAGACTTGCTTAGCCTGCTATCCCCTGGGACAATTCCTTGTGTCTTTCTTCAGTACTTTGTGGTTATATTTGCACATATTATAGACAAGAAAACAACAAAACCAGCAGCAAAATCTGTTAGTTTTAAGCAAATAGCTCTAGGGTCTCGGAAGAGTTAACAAACTTTTGTGGCAAGGTTCAGGCAGTTCTGACCCCTATGGTAATATTTCATCTAAGGTTACTGTTGGGAGAGAAATCAAATTTCAGCTGTGAACATGATTGACAGGTGAAAGCGAGAGAGAGAAAGACATCTGGTCAGATAGGGAATTTGGGCAGGAGAAGGACAATTCAGGGAAGTGTCTCTGTGATATTAGGAATAATAAGCTTAGATATGAAAACTCCTATCCTCCACGCTGTCTGGAGGAGAGCTCACTTGATATTCATGGAGGTGGCTTGGTTGGGGGAATTTAAGACTGTACATTTATAGTACTGGACAGTAGTCTCCATGGTCTGACTTACTAACTTGGCTTCTTTGAAGGAATTATGTTATTTCTGGCAAACTTCTAGGATTTCAAGGCCATTTATTTCATGAGTGTGACTGGAATATTTGGTGGTTGCTGGTTAATTGGTTCTCACCATAATGTCTCTGGCAGGTCAGGCAGCAGCAGGGGTGGTGGAGGCCAGTGGTGGTGTCACTCTTGTCCTCCAGCGTGGTGGGACTGCTGAGAGCTTTCAGAGTAAGCACTGCAGGACTAATTTTGTGTTTATGATATGCACTGTTATACCAGCAACAAAATTAGTTGCTACCCCATAAAATACCACGAAGGGTCCATTGTCGTGTTTTACAAAGCAGCTGTTATTTTGCAAGGGCTGTGTTTTGTCTTATTCCAGCTCCCAGCAGCACCAGCTAACATCCCTTACAATATATACATAACCCCAGGTGTATTTCCCTGTGCTTCAGTGTATTTTATTTGGTGCAGAAGAGCTTTTCCATCCTCCAATGTCATGGAATCAACAGGAATAAAATATCCCTCTATTTCCTGATCAGCATGATGATGTTGGAAAGTAGAATTTGCTTCTGACGTAAAAAAATGTAGACAGGCTTTTTCTTAAAAAGGGCAAGAAAAAAATCTGTTGGTTTTTATCACGGTGTGTGACAATGTTTCAGTTTTCAGAGAGGCTCTGAAGGACTTCTTTTAGAGCTCCAAAGGCAGGATGATGCAATGATGGACCCTGGGATCTAAACTGCATCCTACCTACATCCCAGGTGAGAGGAGAGATCCTGGGTGGGCTTCTGGCACACTGCAGGCTTCGGTAAAATCTCCCTTGAATTCCTGGGGCCCGCACTTCCACCACAATATCTGCAGGGAAGGTAGTACTAATAAAAAGCAAAATCTGAACTCATACGGAGGTAGCTGAACTGTGAATTCTCTGGATGGATGTTCTTATTTAGGAGTAAGGGTGGATTTCTGCCTTCCCCTGTACAGCTAAGCTGCTTTCAAAACAAAATAAATTAACCAAGAAAATCCACCCTTATTCTAGAGTAGGAGTGTCCACCCAGGCAATGAATAGCACTGCAGTATAGTTTATTTCCTAATTTCCCCATATGGATGAGATCTAAACTAAGGGGAGAATAAGGAGCAGTAAAGAACAGAAATGTATTTTCTGTTCCTTTTCCTGTTTGCCTCTAAGACCTTTCACACAGGGGAAATCATGGCACTCTGAAAATACACATTTACTTACTTTTCACTGCTATTCCTGCATTTGCACATGTATTTTTAAAAGAGATTTATGTTTTGTGCAAGACCTTTTGCGTTTTCATCCTTTTCACGCATATTTTTGATGTGCGGTTGAGTTTGTCTGTTGTTCATTACATCATTTCTTTTTTCATGGCCATGGCCTGTGATATCAAACTGCCCAACTTCACTGCAAATTAGATCTTGTTTTTATTCCTAGACTGTACATCTGATAAAATTGAAAATTAAAGCTAAGAGCTGTAAAAACAATCAAATTTCTTTGTGCATGAGAGAGTTATTTTTAACTTTATGTTGTTGAATTAATACTCTCTGTAAAATCTCTTTATTTTGCGAGGCTGGTGTCAAGATAACGTCCATGAAATATTATTGGCAAACTTCCCACAGCACTCAATGGGAGCCTTGTATGTATTTTTCAAGCAGATGTGCTGTATTAAGCCTAAATGAGAATCTTTTTTTATCAAATGGGATGCAATATGTTATTCTTGATTAAAAAAAATCATAGTAAACTCTCTCCCTCCCTTTCCTTTCCCCAAACATATTTAGTACAGTTTACAGATCATTTTACATAGGTAAAAAATAAGTACTCGAGTGCTTAAAAAAAGCAGGACTTTACTATGCCTCAAATGCCTTTCTAGATCATTCCTATGAAATTTGAAGTATGAAAATGTCTCAAATCTTTATGAGTGAAGAGAAAGTATATGCCATATGTAACAGCTTTTACTCCCCTAAAATTCCCAGGAAAGTCAATTTAATACTTTTCCCTGTGTTTAGAGTAAGCTCTAAAATATTTTCCGGTGACGTAGTTCTTGCTGTTGTTTAGTTCTAATAAAGGATTTTAAGTGCCAAAAAAAAAAGACAAAGTGATACTTTTAACATATCTCCTGGGTTTTCTGATTTGTGCCACTTGCCAAATGATTCGCACTGAACCAAAATACAGGAGATTGATAAGACAGGAAAAGTACTGATTTAACATCCCACATATAAAATTACTTCTCAGGCTCCACATATAGTCACAATGTTTAGAGAGTGAAGAAAACGGGAGTTGGGAGTCACAGTCTGACTCACTTGTGAGACTTTGACCCACTTATTTGATTCTAGATTCAGCAAAATACTGAAGCACTTTAAACTTGTTATCTGAGGTTACTTCTAAAGGTCTGTTACCGTTGATCTCTTTATATCTCAGTTTACACTTTTACAAACCTAGATAATTAATTCTTACCTTCTAGGCTTTTGTGGGAGTTAAAAAATAGCTGTAATGCTCCTTGAAGCCCTTTAATGAAAACTGGTTTATTGAAGTATTTGTCATTTACCTTACTTCATACTCTCGGATGAGAAATCACTGGTGTTGCCCAGGTCCCAAGCACCATTTCTACTGGGATGGGAATTTAGTCTCCTGAGTGCACCAGGCCAGGATTACAAAGATCAGATGCTTTGGGAGCTGGTAATTTTCTGAATAACACATAACTTTACCCTGATTTTGAATGTGCCAAAATGTAGGCAAAATCAGTTATGTGCCCCCTCTCTCTCTTAAAGACAATATATCTTTAATACCTCTATGTACAGAATAGCTCCTGTGCACCTGCAAGGCATGCAGAGGTCACACTGTCCTTGTAATTCCTCCCCTTCCTGCCATTACCTTTTTTTCCCAAGGTTCGAGCCATTATCATTCAGCAGTTGTGCAGCTTTTCTTTTCTTCCATCCCCGAAATATTATTGTCTCCCTCCTACCTTCTACCCCTCCCAAACCATAATGGAGTCCTCAGCTGTAAATTTGCTAACTATAAAGATTTTTGCTTGAAATGGTTTGAAAATGCTGTGAGAAAAAAAGAAAAAGAAAAGAAAGCCTATGAACAACACGCTGTGCCATGCTCCAGCATTGCACTTCTATGGGAAAGATAATAAAGATATTAGCACTCATATACTTTCAGATAGGAAATGAAACCAGACATGAAAGAAACACTAGCTCCAGCTGTTGAGTGGGAATCAAACTAGCTATGGGAATTACAGGTATTGTCACTGGAGACAGCCTGACTTCTGAGGAATGACCTCAGGTGTAGGAGCTTGCTGTGGCCCCTTGCAGATATTAACACCTAATTAACAATCTGCGAGAGCATCCTACATCTTAATCACCAGTGAGGTGAGAATGACAATCACAAGGAGGAGAAGGAGAAGGGAAATGGTAATTTTTCCTCTGCACGCATCATCTAATAACCATGGTTATTCAGATGCAGCTAAATGCGATTTCCTTTTAGTCATTTCTGTCTATTGGAAGGCACAGTAAGTTCATTTGCTAGCAGGTAGGCAGCGAAGGTGAGAATTGAATTGATCTGAGATACTCTGAAAAACTGACCCTGAGGTCATTCCTAGTTTAAATTGGGAAGTAAGGCTGAGCTCATGTCTTCCCTTTCTTCTCTCCCCTCTCCCTACTCCCCCACTCTTTTTGTGTTTTCAGGCATATTAGTCTGTACTGTGTAATTACTTAAACATACTCTGATGGTGGAGAACCTTGTTCCCTCAAAGTTAATCAAAATAAAGAGAGCTTTTGTTAGCGGTGATAGGTAATTAAATCACGGCTCAGCGTTGTGCAGGGCTTTGTGCCGGGTTATTGACGGCAGAGCCGGGCTCCCCCGGCCCTTCTGCAGCAGCACAGCCCGGAGCAGGCACCAAGATTCAGGCCCAGGTTAAATTTAGGAAAGGGGGTGTGAAGACCTGGAAATCTTAACAGGGCCAGGCTGTAAAGGAGAGGGGTGCATGGTGGCGCATCCAGAGTGTCCCAGAGGAAGGGCGATTTCCCAGTGGAGAGGTGCACATTTTAAAGAGGAGAAAATCAGAGGTGCCATTTCTCCTGCCTATCTGCAATCTTCTGGCTGTAGTTTTAGCTACCGACAGGTGTAAGTGTGGATAGGAACAACCTACTAACCCAATTTCAGCTCCAGTGTATACACCTAGGGCCAAATTCTGCTTCCTATTACCTGGTGTAAATGCTCATGGAGCAACATATGGAGCAGATGGAGAGGCTCTGGGCTTAGTCCCATGACAGAGGGCTGGTGCTAGTAAAAAGCAAGCAAGAAAGTAAAACAAAGGCCAGATTTACTTGGTGCCACCAAAGCCAAGGCAGAAGTAACCTCCCTGGGATCTGTGGTGATGCTGCATCTTGCCCCTGTATCACTTGGGCGGGATCCGACGGAGTTGTAATGTAATGCCTTTTAATGGATGCTTTTATGTGCGCTTCTAAACAGCTTCCACTTTCAAACATCTTTACAAGAGAGTTAAAACGAGAGGCAGGCAGGGAATGAGGAATAAGCACGTAAGTACATCTTGTAGTCCTCGTTCTGCAGTGGCTCTACCCACGGCACTCCCTTGCTGTGCTCGGGAGCAACCTGTTTCCACATTACTTGGACCCAAATTATATTCTAGTAAGGAGAGAATGGCAAAGTGAAGACAGCATTATATTAACCACTCAGCTTCCATGGAAACTCCCATCATTTTTTTTCCCATGACAAGAGATAATCTCTGTGTTTTTTGTTATGCTCACTTCTTCGACTCCTTTAGCTTTGTTTTCATGTGTTGGCCTTGCACTAAAAAATATAACTTGACATCTTGTGTCTTCTCAGCTAAAAAGGTATCAGTTCCTGGACTTAATGTCAGCTGCACCCAGATCAAAGGCAAGAAACATAAAAGTTGACATATATTATTTATTTCATGGTTTACATCAATGATGCTTCTCTCTATCCTTTTTCATTATTATTGCTGATGTTTTACCCATAATGTTGCACTCACTTCTCAAAAGTGTTTGTCCCCTACAGACAAATATTCATATTAATGCAATCCATCAGCAGCTAACAAATGCCAGCTCACTTTAGCATTTCCCGCACGTCTGAAAATCCCATTGTTTTCACAGGACTTGGGTGTGCAAAGAATGCAGGATCGGGCCCAGGGGTGGAATTTCGGAGCTGGAGATTTTCTGCCTCAGCCCCAGCAATGCCCAGGGCTGGCTGGAGCAGCAGCCTGGGGCGCTAGAGCAGGGAGTGGGAGACACTGCATTCCCTCCCTGCATTGTGAACTGCTGCAGAGGCGAGACGAATGTCAGGCTTTGAGGGGAGCAAAAGCTCGAAACAGACTTTTTTCTTCTTCAGTAGTTTGTTTTTTCCCCCCTCCCTTTCCCCATCTTTCTTGCCTGCCTTCGGAGTCCTGAGTGAGTAGTACAGGGTCTGTCTTACAACTGGGTCCAGAAAACTATCTGAGATCAGTCAGCAATGCTGCTCCAACCTGTGCTTCCCTCTGACTGCTCCATTTAGTGTAAAACTTTCCTTTTTTTTCTCTTTGTCAACAACAGTGGCAGGTTTTCCTTCCTGAGTTACAGAACCAGCTGAAATGCTGAGTCTGATCTTGCCTCCTACCCTCCCACGAGCTATTTTTTTCCACAATGAAAATAATAATGCCTGAGAACCATCCTTGGAGTTTTGTTTTGTTTTGTTTTGTTTTGTTTTCTTTTGTTTAGTTTGGTTTTATTTTAAAGCTTGCTGACAATTGTCAAATGTTCATTCTAGCAAAGAAGTCCTGGGAGGGTATAACCCCGCTGCACAGCCGGCAGGAGTAATTTGCAGTGCTCCTTGGAGCTCAGCTATTCAGCCAATGTGTGTCGCTTTACTATTTCTTTAAAATTTAATTGGAATCAGGCAATCAAGTGTCTCCAAATTTTTTGCCTCTTCAGGCTGCAATAAAGCCACTTATAATTTATAATCAAAGTTTGGTATCGTTAAACTAAACTGTAAAACCTACTTCAGGGCTTCAGTCGTAAAATAAGTGTACGATAAATGTTGCAATGGGGCTTGAGTAGCACAGCTCTAACAACAGCACAGTGAATGAATATACACACACACACATATTTCACACTTCTTTTTTTTTCGAGTGTGCATGCATACGTTTAGTTCCAGAGGTAAGAAAGATGTAAATAATAGATAACTGACATGTATTCTTTCTTGGAAGGATTGAAGCTAAGATAGATTTATAGCCCAAGTAGTTAATTTAAATGCAAAATAAAGTGTTAATTCATTAAAGTCATTTATGCATCAACATTATTTTTATGTCTTTATTTATATTTTCCTGTAATATGCAGCAATGTAGTATTCATCCTGGGTTTTTTTCTGTCTGTTGACTGTACTGCTCCTTTGCTTAGATTTTTTTCTAACAAGGCAGCTCATTTAGAAAGAAATGTTTATGTGAAGTGCTTGTCAGTTGGCATTTTTACTGGTGTGCTAACCCAAAGGTAAAATATAAAGGCACGTCTTTTCCTTGCTGGCTTGTTGCTACTAGAAGGGTTCCTCCCTTGTTAGCTTGATAAATAATTTTACTAGCGGGAATCTGCTGAATTTTTATGCTTGCTGTCTATTTTCTGCTTGCTGCAAATAAATTCCAGCACTCAGAGGGCACTAAAACTCCAAACACATGGTATTTTCCCATTTTGTTGCTGGTTGCCTAAAATATTTATTTCATCTTGTGTTTTTAATTAAATCTTTTTCAAAAAAAAAAGAGTAGGAAAAAAATCCCTCAAGTTATACAATTATTTCCAAATGAATGTTTTAGTCTGAATTGTATCTAATGTAAAGTCTTGAGTTTAAATAACACATTATCACAGGTACACTAAATGGGTAGTGTTAAATCAGTCATCACTCCAACTACCTAATGGTTTTCAGATTAAGTGCAAGGATTATTTATTGATGTATTATCCCTTTAAACATTTCTTGCAATTTATAATATACTTTTAGTTTTCCCAGTTTGCAATCAAGAAAGTTAATTTAATTTGCTGTATAAAAATTCAAGTTTGGCAAGAGAATGCACCAAAAAGCTTTAGATTATGCGTTGTCATGGCGTGTATGGCAGAAAAAAAGTTTGCAAGAAAATAAACTGGGAAGGCTAAAGTGGAAGAGGAACTGATTCACTTTTTTTTTTTTTAAGATTTATGCATTTTAAAATTTAATTTAATTCAAGAAAGCAAGAGTCAAACCCAAAAATCTTCTCTTCCTCCACTATAGCAAACTCTGCTTGTCAGAGGGTGTTTGTCACTGTCACACATCTGGAGATTCACTGCTCCTTGGCAGCACATCCACACTCAGTGTCCCACGTGCCCCATTTTGGGGGATTTGCAGCGTTGTGTGGATTCAGGGGCTGCCTTTTGCAAGGCTTTCCTTCAGCTGCGCCGGTGTTTAGATCTGCCTGGGGTCAGGTCCTCCTGCGATGCCCGTGGCTGCTGCTGTCAGGGGAACAGATTATTTTGGTTCCAACAGAATCCCTCACTGTGGCTTCTGTGGAGCAGTCCCACCTCTTCCCAAAGCTGCAGGGATGCAGCCAGCTCTGATTCCTGACACATCTGTACTGTTCAGGTAGTGAGCAGGGAAAGGACCTGGGTGCAGGCCGGTTATACTGCTGCCCATCCCATGCCCACGCCATCCCTTCCAAGAGAGGGGATGCAGAGGAGACAAGCAGCAGGCCCTGTTCAGACTTTCGCTCAAACAGCAGAAAGACAAATATCTTTGAAGTTGGCAGGCAAAACCACTCGAAATTTTAGAATTAGTTGCATACTTTTAGCATAATTTATCTAAAAGCAACCCTCAAACTTTGGACCGTGTTCTTGCATTCCTACACCAACCACCCTCCCATTCGTTTGCTTATTTCCATAAGAATTAGGTGATAGATCTGAGCGGTGTAAGCACATGCTGCTGCCTGGCTGCCCTGCAGACATCAGCCTTTTCACTTACATGAGCACATCCAAATAAAGTAATTGGCTGATGGGAAGGACTGATGCACCAGCTCTGAGCAGATAAGGGCAAAGCTTGGGCAGTGGGGCAAATTACCCTTGGGGTCTCAGCCGTATAAAACCATAAGTGAAACAGGGTTACGAGGAATCTCAGGAGGTGATGTAATCCACCCCTTCGTCATGAGGCAGGGTCAGGCAGGCTTACATTACCCCGATGGATATTTGCATAACCTGTTGTTTAAGCCTCCCACGGAGAGTGTGACACCTCCGTGGAGCCTCCCTGGCAGACCTTCACCACCGTCCTTTCTCAAAAGCATCCCTCCTTGTCTAACCCACAGCTCAGGTCCCTCATTTCCCAACACCGAGGACAGCCCATTCCTTTCCTCTTTGCTCTGACCCTTTGCATATTTGAAGGTTGTTGTTATGGCTTGTAGCAGCGTCCTTTTCTCTAGACTAAACAGCTCCACATTTTCTAGTCTTTCTTCATAGGTTATGGTCATGACATTGTTATTTAATATCTTGTCTGAAGAGTCTGTATACAGTAAACTTGCTGGAATTCAATTTACCTGTGTTGAAAAGGAGTGTGGGGATGCTGCCCGGAGGCTTTACAGCATCTGAAAGGGGAATAATTTAATTCTCACTCTGATAGTCTGTCTTTCGTGGGATGGAGGATACAGAGAATTTCTTTACCTGGGAGTGTTAACTGCAGCCTTCCCAGTAATTTAGCCTGGTAACAGGAATATTGTAGTGCTAGGTGCAGCCAGAATATAACGACAGGCTTTAGGAAACATGTTTTAACATTTTATAATTTTATATATGAAAGTAAGAATGGGAGAGAGGATTCAGCCTCTGTGGTTGTAGGTAACACCTTGGAGTATACCTTCGAGGTGCTGCATGCATAATCTGTCCCACAGGTTTCATGAATTTCAATAGCAGCCGAGCAGCTACAGCCGTCTGCACACCACCTTTCCCTCTGCTGGTATTGCTGCTCAGCTCCAGTTTGGGTAGATCCAGATTTTCCATTGTAACAGAAGGAAGTTTGCCCCAAAATGCTACAGATGGAGGTGAACCGAAGAGGATTTCTCGGCCATCTGCGTGGACTTTGCTCTTGGCTCTGTGTTGCTTTTTTAGAAGTTGAAAAATACATTTTGTGCTTTTTCAGTGAAGATTCTCTTTGCTCCTTGGAAAAAAAAGTGAGGGGAAACAGAACCTGTTTCTTTCATTGTCTTCCAGTGTCTTGCCTGGGAGGTTGGTAGGGAGATAGGCTGGAGCAAACCAAAAGTATTTACTCGTGAGTAAATATTCTCCAGGGACTTTTCTTCTCAGATGTGCTGGCACAAATTGCTCTGCAGTGGGATTGATCTGCATGGCAGAATACCAGGCAGCATCTGCTGGAGGTGGATTTAAGTTTCGTAGGATTTTGGCTTCCTAACTGAAGTCTTAACCAAACCCTGTCTTGAAAGGTGCTAATGCATGTGCACACACTGCCACCTCACTCAGACAGACCAGGTACCAGTTCTGGAGGTAAAATGTGACAGATTTTGAAGGGTGATGGTTGGGGTGTTCATACTCATAATATACTTTTATGAGGGGAAGGAAGATAAGAATGTCCCTTTATGATACAAATACCTCTTCTTTGAGGTTCTACCTCTGCTTTGCATTGTATACATCCCGTTTCTAATAAAACTCTTTTGGACATCTATATGCCACCTCACCAACTTAAAAAGTTGTCTCATCTGAAAGTATGAACTTTCTGTACACATTGAGAGTGTATGCAGAATCAGGGAAAGCAGCAATCAAGTCCAGTAGATATTTTACCTCAAGTATTTTCTAGCTCTAGAGGGAGATCTTGTTGAGAAATATTCACAGAACTCTGTTATGTAGAAAGCAAAATGAGAGTGACCTTGCTGAGCCATTGGCTCAGGTCAGAGATGTAGCAGCAGAAGAGAAAATATATGCTTCCTTCGTTAAAGAATGGAGTTAGGGACCAGGTCTTACCATGGGAAAGAAGAGAGAGGGAAATGTATTGTCTTCCTTTCAGTAGTTCATTTTTCTTTGCAAAGTGATTAATGCATTACTATAGCGAATTTATTGTATAGCCTGATTACCATTGCCTAATAAATCTAAACAACTGTGACTGTCATGGTGATAAGGCTGGCATGATTTTGTCTCTCTTAAAAAAGGTTTATAAGTTAAGCTTAACTTTTAGCTTTCTGTATTTCTGGGATAAAATTTATTTTGGCCATTACAGCTCTATCTGTTTGAAACTGCACCAAAAGGAAATAAGTTTTTCAAAAGGATGGTATATTATAGGAAGAGTTTTGCCTTCACTCAATTTGCAAAAGAAAGTGAACATCAGCATTAAAATGGAAATGAAGTTCAGGAGAAAATAATAACTCAGTTGTTTAAAAAAGGTTTTAACATTTAAAAGGGACTTGGCAAATATCAAGGATGGACAACCCAATTAAATTAACTGCATTATAGTCACAGCCGTTAACACCTCGGGCTCAGCTTTTCTCAGGCTGCTGGAGTTTGCTGAGGGCTTGGCTATGCCTGGATGCGAGACTTCCAGGCAGCTGCAGGAAGAAGGGCTTGTGTCTAATGAGAGCCATTTTCTTTGAATCACAGGGAAAGCAGTGCTCCAGTATTGGTGCTATGGCTGTGCTGAACCGGAGCCTGCGCAAGTGCTGGGGTTGGGAAGGATGTCTTGGCCACACGCGTACTTCCCACTGCCCACGCTCCGCTCTGCTTTGTCACTTCAAACGTGGAGATTGGTTGTTTCTTTCTTTGTCCTTCGCTCTCCCTGAACACGTGTGAAAGAGCTCTGCACCTCTGTGCTGCAGTAGTTCACGAGTGTTCTAGCTGAATGCTGTGGAGAGGGTCACTCTTGTGTGAACACCCAACCTTTGGAGGGTGTGATGTGGAAAGAGATCAGGTTCCCAGGTGCATGGATGTCCGTTTAGGCCCTGCTTCTCCCATCAGCCATAAGGTACCAGTGCAGGGCAATAGCAGGGTGTGTTAGTGGCAGGGGAGCTTCCACGTCCTGAGTTTTCCACTCTTTCCCTCTCCCGAGGCTCCTGCCCACCACCATGTCTCGGTCTCTCCCTCAGAGCAGCACCAGCTGCTTTTGCAGAAGCAGAGATCACTCAGGCATCTTTGTACACCTTGGTCTGCCATTGCTTTTTCTTACTGCAGATCTTCTGCACAAAACTTGGGACCAAGGCAGAGAATGTGGCCAATTTAGTTGGTAGAAGACTCAGCCGTCACCCAAGCTGTAAGTCGTAAACTGCAAATTGCTTCCAAAAAGGTGCAGATGAAATTTCTTGCATATTCTTAAATTTTGTAATATAAAGGAAGAATAGGAAAAGATCATGAACCTTCTTACAGCCTTCAACTGGAGGCAATTGCAGCCAAACTCTGGGAACAACATGCTTGGATTAGGAGCTACAGAGTAAGTTATTTTTTTGTCGTGAGGACATATGAAGGTGACAAAGGCAACAGTCTGTTCTCTAGCCTCTGAAAACTCTGTATTATCTCTTTGTGAAGGAGATGTCTTCATTTCCCATCTCTGAAGACCTCCTGCCTCACAGGGTGCCTGCTTCCATGGGTGTATTCACGGCCGCAGTGGGAAGGGATCCTCTGTGCAGCTTGTGAGGTGTCTGGAAGACCTCTCACTTTCCGTTACGCAGGAGACACCGCTCCCATTGACAGTCATCACTGATGTTTGGTTTGGGGTGGTGATACTGGAGTTTGGGTCTGGAGACATGAATCTAATCTCTCAAAAACATCAAGGCTTGCATGCAAGACTGGCAGGAGCTGGTAGTTTATATTAAAAAAAGTTGAAGGTCTTTGCCTGATTTCAAGTCCCTGAACTCCTGGCATTTTTTCCTTCTTTCACATTTTTCCTCAGTTACATTGTAGATTATCTTGAAGCCAGTAGAGTTCAAAAGGTCTCTATTTAGATATGAATTACTTCATTCAGGAATAAAGAAGAAAAAAAAAGAAGGAAGTTACTTGGTACAATCTGGTACAATCAAGTATCATGAAGGGGGAAAAAAGCCCTTAAGCTTTTGCACAGGCTTTCAAGGGCTCAAAGGCTTCTTTTTTTCCCTGGGTATGTTGAACATCTTGAAAATAAACCAGGGTGTTTCAAAAGAGAAGATAGATGTGTCTGTTCAAATAGGCATTGCATTTGGAATTGGTTCCTCTGGTTGTTAAACAGAATCCTTGTTTAACGTCCTCATTAAGAACTGTGACTTGCCACCAGTTTTATGAAGATCAAGTCATTTACTTTTAAAGTAAATTAAAGCAAATTTCTCTGTGGTGACAAGTCAATAAAACAATGGAAGCTCAAGTTTTTCAATCACCTAACATCTGTTCCTTGTTTTCGTCTAGATGTAGATGCCCTGTGTGCAGCAATAGGTGAATAGAGTGAGAGCCAATAACTGTAATGGTGGGGGGGTTGTTTTGGATTTTTTTTTTGTGGGTGGTGTGGGTTGGACTTGGTATTTTTTGTTTGTTTGTTTGCTTGTTTTTTCAAGTAACACCGTAAGCTCTGTCCACTTTTGGAAAGGGTAATTTTGTAGTTTCCCATGGCAGCACGTTCAGAGCCCCGTTGACATGTGGGTGGTGACAGTCGATGGCTCTGATGCTGCGTTTCTCTGCTGGAAGCACAGTAAGCTGTTGCAGGGTAGTGTAAGTGGTGAACCCCTTCTTGGAAGCCCAGTCAGCACAAATGAGATCCCGTCTTTTGTCCGAGCCACCCACGCCAGCAGCAGACACCTCTGAAGCTGAGGGATGTTCTCTGAGCCGTGGTGGGAACTAGGCTGTATAAAAACCTCACTGAAACCACTTCCACGCTGTAGCCACACGTAACCTCTTTGTCTTGAAACGTTGTGTCAGAGAGAAGCCAGCAGATGAAACCCAAGGTATCAGGTCCATTTCACATTTCAACAAGTGCAGGATGCAAACGGCGCCGTGTTTGTTTTAAGGGTTCTGGAGGGTTTGGTGTTTGCCGGTGTGAGAACTGGTTCTCTGCTGTGTGAAACGTTCACATGTGGATGTGTGCTGCGTGGGAAATGCTGGCAGAGTGGAAAAGAGAGGGGAAGCTCTGCTGGGAAAGTAAGAGGGGGCTGAACATTATTCACTTGGGGCACAAGTCTTTTCCTAATTCCTCTTGAGAGGGTAGTTTGTCTTGGACAGCGTAGCATTGACTTTTGGAGTGGCTGAGGAGGACAGGAAGTCATTACTGGATTCATATGAAAATTAGGGAGCTCAGATCATTTTAGACATATAAAAAAAGGTCAGTGAATGTCCAGAGGCCTTTGCTGCTGAAACTATCCCGCCCTTTGAAATCTGCTTGCTCTCACACATAGTGATGGACCCCATCTTCTGAGGTGTAGGTATGTCTTTTATCTCACGTGTCTTCTGAGTCCTCAGGTTGAGGACATTTGGTGGGAGTGGCTTGCCCTCACTTAGACCTTTATGGGGCCAGGAAATGGGCTGCTCTACTTTATGGGAAATGAGTAATTAGGTCTCACCAAATTCGAGGTGCCTGGCTGTGGGAAGCAGGCAACTTCTCCTTTGATAGTTTTTCTAGAAAAGAACTGACAAATTCTTTGCATGCTTTTGTGATGCTACACTAGATTTTAATATACAGAAGTACATAAATTTACTGAGCAGTTCTGAAATCTCTGTTTTGTCCAAAGGATGAATAATGTCATTACCATATTTAAAAACGCACAAAAAACTTCAACCAACCAACCAAAAAGAACTGAAACCCAAAACTTGATGAGTTTTGGATGATAAAAGAAATTGTAACATTTAGTCCATCCCAAGAATGTTTTGGTAATTGCTGCCTATTTGCAGCTTAATAATCGAATATGGGAAAGTATAAATTTAAATAGCTTTCTCTGGTTTCTCATTGTCCACATAAAGTGATGCTGCACTCAGTGAAAGGAGGAAGCAGATGAGTCAACCAGCCAAGATGCAGCTTTCTGGGGTATGATCTGTCATGGCATAGGGGTTCCTGCTCAACCCCTTCTTTTTCATACTTTCGGTGGGCTTTGGAAGGATCTGTGATCATCATGCTTGGACTCATGATATGCAGGAGATGTACATCCAAAGGCAATGCACAGAGGCATCTTTGTAGGAAAAGTGTTTCCTGGGAGTGCTGACCTGCAGCGATCTGCAGCCAGCACAGGGAAAGGAGCCTGCTATGGGAAGGGTCATGGACCACTACAGGAACAGCCATGCTGCTCCCAGTGGGGACATCCTGGCAGCTTCTTGCGCCAGGGCTCTGGCAGCACTGAGGTCAGATCTTTTTAAGGAAGCTGATTTAAAACTGAGAGCCTGCATTTTATTTTTTAAGTGTCATGGTGGTTTTATTTTTTAAAGTGTCACCGTGGTTTTTAGATGTCAAGAGAGACCAAGGGGATCAGGCCATCCAGGGCCAGCTTCCTTCCTTATATTGATGATTGATAGAGATGAATTGCCAAGTGCAGCACAGATTGACCTTAATGGAGAGCTCTGTCTTACACCTAAGGCCCAGCACCCCAATTGTTCCTGCCATGAAATGTCCCATGAGAGGTCAGAAAGGAGATCTCCCTACATTGAAACAACAAGATGTTGTACCAACAACTGCCAGGTTTTTACTCCTTACTGCCAGTTTTACTACTACTATTTTATTTATTTGGCAGGGCCAGAGGTAGGGACATATATCCTCACTCTGACCCTGGCATATTCAGGCCATATTTCTCTCTCTCTCTTCCCTTCTTCTTACTTTTAGTCATATAGATAGAAGGAAACTGTGTAAAGACGTCAGAGCCAGTCCTGCCCTCTGCACACTGCTCCTTCCATTTCTCCTTTCAGAATTAGATCAAACTTTCACCAAACCCTGTGGAAAATCTTCTTTTGACTTTGGCGGTGGTTGTTGTGAGCTCTTACCAAAAACATAGGAGTGTCTTAAGGCACAAATGAATATCCCTCAAAGGCAACCCTGTTTTGTGACCATCTCCTGCTGCATGAGGAGCACTCTCCATTTCTCTGGGGTTCAGGGGGAGGGTTGGTGCTCAGCTCCTCGAGGAGCTGCTCAACCCTCAGCAGGACGGGACCATTGGCGGGGCTAGTTCTGAAATGCATCCATGTAACTGTTTGGATTCGCAGGTCGTACAGTTTATCTAGAGATCTGCTCAGAGGTGAGTGGGAAATAATAGTGCTTTGCACTTCCTGGGTGTCTTTCATCTTTCCAAATATTTATTAAATAGGCCTCAAAACAGCCCTGTGAGGCAGATAAGAGATGGCTGGATGCAGCTCCTTTCACGCACCAGTGGAATCCAGCAGCTGTCTGGCTGTACAAAACAACCCTTCTCCCAGTCTGGGGCAGGTTAGGAAGTGGATAACAAATATGTATCTTGTTTAGGGTGCAGAGAGAATTTAGTTAGGTGAATTTAATTACCTGTGCTGGAGCTTGGCCAGAAAGTGGAGGCTCACCTCCCTCCTTTCACTGCTTGCACTGCAGAGTCTGTAACTCCATCAGGTTCTCATCCTGGTTGAAGTTTGATCTTGCACCTGGTTCTGGCTTGAGTGGATGTTGAACTCAGACCAGGGAGCCCTTTCTGGAACTCTGCACCTGTCTTTTTCCTACAAAGATTTGCCCCTGTGCCTTTTTTCCTGACAAACAAAGTTTTTACGTTGAGATCCCCTCTCTGGTATCCCCAGGGCACTCGGAAATGCACAGCACAAATTCTCTTTTGTTTGCCTTTGCAGTGTGTAACTCTGGAGGATAAAAATGTTGAAGCTAGAACTCAAATTTTCCCTATTTTGTGTTAATGCTTTTTATTAAATCTCCAGACTCTCTTTAAAGCTTCCCAGAGAGCAATTTATTGTAAAGCTACATTTACTGTATTTTATGTCCACTGTAATTGCTTGTTTCATCTAATTCAGATTATACTGGCATATAGAAAGACTATCCCAAGATAAGAAAAGATGAATTTTTAATCAAGAAAGTTTTGGAGTTAAGATTTTAAATGTACATTCCGGATATATGTGTAATATTTAGAAACAGATCTGAAAGGACTTGTGTGATGAGCTTTAATCAAATTTTGAAAAGAAAATAACCAATACATCAAATGTTAAAAAGGAATTGACCAATAAGTCAAATCTGGAAGTGGAAGTGATGGATAAATCAGGTTTAAAAAAGCAGACAACCAATATGTCAAGTGCACAGCGTGTTTATTAAAGTAAGGAATTGCTTGGATGCAACTGAATCTGCGTGCTACAATCATGCAATTCAATACTTGAAATCCTTCAACAGCAAATTATGTGTGCAGGTGTACACAGACACATATGTGTCTACGTACATACACGAAATAAACACGTATTTCTTTGAGTGCTTTTAGCCACGCTAACAGCGTATGATTTTTGCTGAAGTCTCCTAGGTGTACCCAGGATTTCAGCTTGAAACGTCTCCATTTCAATATTCTCATGTTACTGGACCTGAACAGCTCATGTTTCCAGCTCTTTTATAAATAGTAATTGTTAGTATAGCCCAGATTTTAAAAATGATGGGACATGCCTTGTTCTGAAAGCTTTCTGCTTTCGTTTTCTGGTTCTAATTGTACACTAGCAGCAACACAAACTCCTTTGGCTAATTCAAAGGATTTTGATAGACAGCTCAGGCCCAAAGCATATTTTCAAGATCAAGACTATAAAAATCTCACTATGGAAAAATCATCATTTGCCTCACTGACTTTGATTTACATCTATGTTACAGAGCCATGAAATTTAAAATAAGATGATCTAAATTGTCCTGTAATAATGTGGGCATGAATGTATACTCCTGGTGGCAGAGTTTCCCTGTCACTATACCAAATGAAATTTAGTTTTTAGTGCCAATCAGTTAGGCATCATTAACCCTTTAAGAATGTTATTAGCATTCTCACAAAGCTTTTCATCATGTAACAAATGTTTTCAGACTAAACTTCTCGAGGTCAAAGAATCCAGGCCAGAATGATTTAGGATCTTTTTGTCCTCTGCAATATTATGTATACACTTTCTATCACGCCAAATATAAATTATTAGCAGTGGTTTTTAAAAGCTTGCAAAAATGTAGTATTTGAATTAAAAAGCAGTCCTTCATAAGCTGTCCCCATGTGCTCCTCCCCCTCATCCTGTTTTTGCTGTATAGTAGAAAAATTGCTCTGTACATGCATCCTCCAGGATCCAGGAATGAAAATTGCTTTGCATTTGCTATTACATTATGGTGCTCTCCATTCTGTTGTTTTTTTTTTTTCCTCAGTTCATGTTGTTCTTTTTGCAATAAGTGTATGTTTGAATTGAATTGAAGAGTAGCATATTAAAGAACTGGTTTTCATAGCTGTTTATGTCCTTTCATCCAAAGAAGTGTGAGAAAAGCAATCAAGGTTTCAGACTGACATGCTAAAGCAAGAACTATCGGAAAAAGCATCTTGCAGTTGGAGTGTGGAATATTTGCATACCCAGTGTGTTTGTATTAGATCAGACCAAACCAAGGGATTTATAGAACCAGCTTCATCCTGTGGTCAGGCCTATAATGAACAACTGATTTAGTTTCAGGTAAAGTAATTATTAATCTGTTCCCCCCAACTTTATGCCTCTGAATGTGTCAAAATGTAGCATCTATAACCCTGACTCGGTGTATTATTCAGGCTTTCCATCACTCTGTTTTTCAGCAGATGGCATCTAGGTGACTTGCAGTCTTATGAGTGGGATTTATGAAGTGAAATAGAGAAGCTTAAAAAGTAATTGCAGAGACAGGAGGAAAAATTAGAAATTAATATCACTGTAGGAAATGGAAGTAGCCTCACGTGGAAGTGAAATTCTCAATTGGTAGCTTTTACATCAGAAGTGGTGTTTGATTTGTATTTATTGCAGTATAAATAATGTGATGCAGGCAGTAGTATTGTATTCAGTAATTTCTCTTGCAGGCATTTGGGATGAACTTCCCATGAAAGACAAGTGAGTAAGGAGCTGTATGATTGCTACTCCTCTGCTCACAGACAGCACTGCATCTTTCAGCTGGGATTTTGGGAAAGATGCTGCCTGTGCAGTTCAAGTAAAACATCCTGTGTTTTTTGGCTCGAAATAGCTCACGTTAAGGTTTTGCTGATGAATCGATGTGGCCCATGGAACAATCTGAATTACTCACTGAGACACTCAATGTGAATGTGTGTGAACCCAGGCTGGGTAAACACTCAGTTTTAAGGGAAGGATGAGAACTTAGAAAATCGAGAGTACAGTTCACATGCATGGCTGAAAGATATGTTTGAACGCTATTGATGAATTTGAACAGCATTTATAATGGATTTTCACAGTAGCAATTTTCTCTGCAAAAGGGGCAGTGGCAGTGGTAGCATAAGGGATCAGCATCATGGGTGACCACATCTCCACTGCTGAAATTCAGCAGAAATAAGTTGCAACATTTTGGTTAGGACAGAGTTTAAAGCACCACTTTCCTTCTCTGAGGTGCCCGTTCAATATGAATCCTGTGTCACCTGTGAATGGAGATTCACGGCCAGCTCCTGGTAATCTGTGCTTAGAGCCCTACAGAAATTCCTGTGGGAATATGTTAACCTGGATTTGCTGTATGTGTGTTGGCTCTGTGGCACAGTCATGATTTTGAAAGAAAGTGTGAATATGACAGGTGATTTGTTCTTTCCGTGCTAGCTCTGCGAGTTTTTTGGACCAAAATCCCCATGTAAATACAAAATTAACTTGATCTCCAGCCTGTACGATTTGAGTAAGACTCAGCTGTATGTGCCTAAGTATGGACTTAACACTTTAATGAATCAAGATCTAAATTCACATCTTTGCAAGACTAATGCTCAAGAATGAAGAGGTTATTTGTCTGTCCTAGTGGAATCCTTTTTGGTATAACACATTTGACAGCTCTATGTAAATTCACAGTGATGTACGAAATACTTTTCCCCGTCATATACTGTCTTTGTCACTACCTTCTCTTAACCTTTATCTCAGTAGAAAAGAATATTTAGAAAAGCACATTTGAAAAATGGGCACTAAAAACTTACCGCCTGAAAACATAGAAATTGTTTTAACTAAACCTTTTTGAGGCTTAAGGAACTTCAAAAAGAAATTGGCAATCATAAAAAATACTGAAGGTATTCCTTTTTTTGTTGTTGTTGCTTGAAAAATGAAAGTAATGGCTTCAAAATATGTGCGCTGAAGAGAGGAGGCTTTTGTTCTGACAGCTTGTACATCAAGTTTCAGCATTAGGGGTTTGAAATGGTAAAAGTTAGAATTTGATAAAACAAGCTTTTGGGGGTCCTTTCTCTAAAAGATTCCTGCATGAAATATGAATTCAGAAAAAAATCATGGAAATGGAGTGGATTTCTTTAACTGTATGGAACTGTTAAGAAAATAATAGTGTGAGGTGTGCTTTGAGATAATATAATGGCAGGAATTTTGCAGTTGTATTGTCACTGTCAAAATCAGCCTATTTGCTGCAGTTCTATAGTGTTTAGGCACAGGGAAACGTAGAATTTCAACCCTTTCCCAGCACAGAAAAGAATGTTTTTGAAGTTTGATTAGTTTATTTTTTTCTTCAGATTTACATTTTTATACTCTTTCTGCATTTCCCAAACACTACGACAACACCTGATGAAATGTAAAAGGTTTTTTTAAGTGGTTTTGGACATTTTCCGTGATATCTAACATTGGTGGGATGAAATACATTGCTATCAAAAAGCAGAATTGACAGATACTTTTCTCATATTAGCTGTTATTGTGCAGGTCCTGTGTCCCAGGATTGGGCACGGCGGATCCGTGGGACTCCAGCTGGAGAAGCAGGTTTGGATTTGCTCATGAGCAGTTCCTCGTGAAGGAAGCAGTGCCTGAACGTGGCTGAGGATAGTGTGGATGAGGCTTGAAAATCTGGGGCGGGTATTTCGAGAAGCAGAGCTGTGATGCTCAGCAGGAGTGAGGGGCTGGAGCAGAGATGAGGGGCAGCCCCACCGTGGGCTGGGAAAGCTCCCTCTTCTGACTGGTGCTGAACACTGGGGTGGGAAGAAGGTCAGGGGACGTCCCCCGTCCTCAGCTCAGGTTGAAAAGAAGGTGCAAAGAAAGTAAACCCGCTCTCCCTTCTGGGATGATCCAATCTGACGGATTGGGTCCTTCCTAAAGGGAAAGAGCAGAGCCTGAATTTCAGGGACGAGATGGAAGGGGCTGGAGCCGTCGAGGCGATATCCATATCCCCTTCTTCTCAAAGAGCTTAGCAAAACAAAATAGAGAAAGAAAAGCCTCCAGCAGCAGGGAGTGAACGGCTGGAATTTCCTTAATATTAGCTGAGCTTTAGGCAGCAAGCCTTAACGTGGAGAATTATTTTTAATTAATAGCTTTTCCCCTACTTTGGAGCTCAGCGGGAGGATCTTCTTTGCGTTGCACAAGGAGGGGAGATAGGAGCAGTCCCGGTTTTGTAACTGATAACTATTTCAGACCAACTGCATTGCCTGGAATAACTTTGTATTCAGAAAAAGAACAAAATGTTACATCAAAAGATACCTCCTTCTGGTTCTTGGATTTAAATTGCCTCTCTCGATAAACCCACAGCCTGACCAGAAATGAGTTGATGGATTTTTAAGAGTCTCCCAGCCAAATTATTCCCTCTCTCCTTTTCCTCCTCCCTCTCTCTCACCTCTGGGTTATCAGCATGGCATTTGGCCCTACGAGGGGACTTTCCAAGGATGCTGAGCAATCACAGTTCTGCCAGGGTCTGAGGCTCCAGGGCTTGTGCAGGGTGTCAGGGTCCTTTACCCAAACCAGCCCAGATCCAGATGGAAAAAGAGGCAGGAAGGTGTTGTGAATTTGTATTACTTTAACACAATGGGTTTGTTCAGAGACAGTTTTCAGGCAATAAATGGCTCCTTTGTGTTCCTTCCCTCCCCATGGTAGCTTTCGGAGCTGTCTATGTGCATATCATTTTGCCTGTGTATTAACAAGCAAGAAGGCTCCCTGGCTTCAGGCTCCCTCCTTCTCTTCCTCTCTCTCCTTCTCCCCAGCTTACAACACCCTCTGCTCCAGCACACAATTAAAACAAAATTAGCAAAATAAGTGAAAGTTTATGGCGGAGAAAAAAAAAAAAAGAATCTTTTTGGTTCTCTTATTTGGAGGACTGTAAGAGGCTGTAGTGCCTCTTTTTATGAGCGGCTTCCTGGGAGTCGGGACATTTGCTTGTTATACTGTGGCACTGTAAGAGGGTGATCGTCATGGACTATAAAGTAAGGGGAAGTCTCACAGCCCCTCCAGCTCTGTAACACAGTAGCTTGGCTCACACAGGAGAGAGGGATTTATAGCACTGCCTTGTATTTTTTAACATATTTTTTCTTCCTTTTATTTACAACCTAGCTCAACAGTTCTTATTTTGTCCCCTGTCTCCCTCCTCTCCTATCTTAATTCTGCCTGTTCCTTGTGGTGTGTTGGAGCCCCAGAATGGTACAAAAAAATGTCACTTTAGGTGGAGAAGCAGCATGGATAAAGGTTGAACTTTGAGGTGAGTACATCTCCCTTCAGGCACTAAGTGCAGGATAAATATCTGCTTTTCTGTGCTGTGGAGAAGGCAAGGAGAGGATGGAGCTGGGAGGAAGAAGAAAGAATATGAAAAAGAATGTTTTCCTTGTTATCAAACTTGCCGAGCTATTTTCCTTATGAGCTTTTTTTGAAGCCCAGTGTCTTTCTCTTATTTAAATAAGTCTAATCTCTGAAGGAGTTCCGAGTTGCTGCTTTTCAAAGCAGTGGGGTGTAGTTCCGTTTTATTAGCTGTCATTGAAGATCTGATGCAGTCATGTCGGAGGCTGTAAATGCCTTGATGCTGTCAAGCCAAAGCAGTTGCAAGTGAGGGTGGGTGCCTGCCATCCCTGGCACTGCCTTCGGAGACAGCCTCTTCCAGCTGCTGGGGCTCACAAGCAGCATTTCCCAAATTTTGCCCTGGATTTGACGGCATTCATGGGTGTCCATGTCCTGGTGGGGTTGGAGCATTTGTAAATGCAGAATTAGTATTTACAAGAAGAAGGGGGAAGATTGTGAACGATGCAGGCATTGCCTTAATAATTAAGCAGCTTTTGGGAGACTTTGTTTGTCTGTTAGCATTGGATGCTGGTCCCAGATCCCCTCCATTTGCTCTGATAAAGCAGTGTGGCATCACACTGCTGACCACGGCTTGGTTTTGGGATGATCTGCTCTCATTGAAACAATTCCCTCAGAAGCTGCAGCGACAAGTTAGTCATCTGGGGTCAAGAAGAGGACATTAAATATAATCAGCAGCTCTCTTAATCTTAGGAGGAGAATCCTCATTTGCTTGAACGTGTGTGCTGATCAAAGCATGATAGGAGCCAGGATGTGATACAAGAACAGCTATTTCCCAGGAAGGATTTTTTTCTCCTCTTTTTAAGGGCAGAAGGGAAAAGCACCAGGAATTTTGAGTCACTGGATCTTTTTCTCTTGTGGTTCAGCTAATGCAGTGTCTGGAATCAACTGCACTTGACCAGTGCTTATACATGTTAACTATCAGCTAACATAATCTGAAGCCCTAGGAAAATAGGTTGTAGCACAGATGTAAGACACTGAAGGAAGACAGTAATTTTTTTCCTGTAGATGGGAAATGCATATGTTGCCTCACTCACTTGTCATTACTGAAACTATAGGTAGGGACAAAAATAGAAACTACTGACAGCTTGATTTCTTCATGCTGGCACTGAGCTACAGCAGAGCTCTACAAGACCCTATAAATATGCAAGCGAAGGGAAATCCTACACAAGTGCTATCATACTGCTATAGGACTGAATAGAATTAGCTTTATTGCGACCAAACAGTATGGATAGAGTCTGCTTTTCAGAGCTCCCCTATCTCACGAACAATGTAAAATGTGAACCAAAGGCAGCTAATCTGGCCTGTTTACTGGGAACAGTTCCAAAATATATTGTTGGAAATGACTAGAAAAAGCTTTGCACTGCACAGCCCTTATGGAGCAACCCTTTCTTCCTTTTAAAGTGAAATGTCCTTGCAGAAATTAAACACTGTTTCAAAAAAAAATGGGGGGGGGGGGCAGGCGAGGAGAAGGGATCACTGTGGTTTAAACCACTTATTAAAATTTGTGAAAGATGCAGCATGCATTGAAAATGCTCCCCCTCCCCCCAAACCTAAACCAACAAAAACAAGCCAACCCCATGAATAGCTCTTCCTAGCTTCCTGCACATTGAATATGTATGTTAAAGGACAAGGAGCCAAGAGTCGCTCTGTTTTGCTTTGCTTGGAATATTTTTTCTATGAAAATATTTCATATTTCATTTTCATATTGCTATTTTTGATATGTCAAAGTCAGGGGCTGTGCCGAGGAGAGGCTGGCGAGCTGGCCACGGAGGAGATTTCTGCCACGGTGCACAGTGGTGTGCAGAAGCAATACGTACCCCACTGTGCAGATGATGCTCCCTGCACCTACGAGCGGGGTTCAAAAGGTTTTACCTGGCAAGAGCAGAAAACACTGCTGCTGTCGCTGGGAGGGGAGTAGGTGGGGTGAAACAAGAGTCAAGCAGAATTCAGGGTAAAAGGACCCCCAAAACTGGGAAGTACTCACTAGGCATGAAATTCTGGAACTTTTCATTGTTCTCAACAGAAGATATTACTTGTGCCATCTCGTGAGCCCTGCCAAGTGTGACTCCCCTCAAGAGGACTCCGTAATCCTCTTACTTTCATTCACATATCTAAAGCAGCTCCATCTCCAAAGCAGCTCCATCTCCCTCATTTTTCTAAGCTGCTGTTGTAAGTTTGCTTCGTGATTTAGCTGCTCTCACTTCTTTTTTTTGGAGGTGGCAACTGATTCTTCCTCATTAGAACTGAGCAGTGTATACAACTACAGAATAAACATTTCTGTCTTCCTCCTGGTTCAAGCAAAAAACCTTGACCCCCATGCCAGTAGAAGTGAAACGTTTCCAAAACACACAGGCAACTGGAGATGTGACTCTGTTTAAAAGCCTCCAATTTAAACACAGTTCTCTAGGAAACCATGACCAGGAGAAGATGACTCGTCCCTGATGAGAGATTTGACGCTGCAACAATTTGTTGGCCCACTTGTACATTGTTATTTTATTGTGTGTACCGTGGACCGCTTACCTCTTAATATGTCTAATAATAAAAATCCCACAGAAGTTTAAATTAGCGTAAGGCTCAGACATCAGGCTTAGCTGTGATCTGGGGTCATTGACTCTCATATCAAATCATGCCAGCTTCATTAATAACTGAACCATTGACCCTGAAACTCCAGGAGCTTTCCTACGATTTCCTAAAATCTGGAGTTTTTATCCCGCCAGCTACAAACTCTTAGGAGGCAGTGAGATTCCCACTGGCTGGCACTGTCCTCCTCCCAGGTTCTCAGCTTTTCTGCTCTAATCTGGTTCCTGGCATTTTCCACGTTGGTGTATTCTGCCCCAAACTGCGTCACGTAGTGGGTGCTGTACAGCTGCCATGAGGCCGTGCAAGGGTGAGCACAAAGCAGGCTCCTGCCTGCCCAGGTGCAGGGTGTGTAATAAGGGGCTGCACATTTTCTTTTTTAGAGAGCTGACCTTCTAAACTTGTCTGATTGCTACCAGTATTCGTAGCAGGGAAAACAGAGATGGACCTGTAATTTCATTGTCCTGTCCCACACACTGAAATCTCCTCCATCCCCCCCCACCCCCAAAATCTCTCCAGAGCTGCTAGAAGTGAATAGTTCAGTGGTTTAATTTTCTGTTGTCTTGCCAAGTTAGAATGGGATTAAATGCTCTCAAGGTCTCTGGATTATCACTTTACCCAAAACATCCATCCCAAGCATTCAAAGAGGCATAGAGGCTCTGCATAGCTATTTATTTTAAATGCCTGATTAAAATTTCATGAAAACAGGAAGTCAGGGGAAAAGAATAGATTGCAAGAACGAAGAAATCCAAGGCTTTGTCATTTTTAGCTCAACAACACACAACATTGAAGAAAAAAACCCCAACAGCCAGCACATTCAATTGTAACTGAGGGATATTTTCACAATTGTACTGAGGCCACTAATAGTATATTTTGTCATTGGCAGGGGAGCTTATGAACTAAGAATGAAACCTATATTTTTTACTTAACTTATTACACAATTTTGATTCTGTTTATAAATTGTCACCTTAAGGTAACCTAAAATTGCTGTACTTAAGCCCTGCAAACTTTAAGATTTTTTTGGATACTCCATTGTTTTTTCCTACCTCAGCAGCAATTAATATTGCAATATCACATCCTTAACAGAGCAGCAGCTCTTCTGTCCTGCTATCTTTCTGGTTTTCCATTCTTAAGCATATCTAATTGTCCAGATAAATGATGGGGACAGAGACAAAAGACTGATTTTTCTGAATATTAGTCACATGCAAAAGACCTTCATGATTTTTCTGGCTTCTAGAGCTCATTTTTCATGTATGCAGCTTGTATGTTTGTATTTTTCCTGTACGTCCTTGTTTTGCAAGGAAATACCCTCTTTGCTGAAAACATATGAATCAGAAGCAATGTTTAACCAGGCTGCATTACAAAAGGATTTCGATTCTGTTGAAGTCTTCTTGCCTTTTTTAGGCTGTGAGAAGCAGGACCCCCATCAAGAGGCTGCAAATACCCCTCAGCCATTTTCCAGTACCGCTATCACCTTGACTACCCGTAGGTAGTCATGGGGTACTTACGAACCATCAGTGTCCCAATCTGTTCTCCTGTACCAACCCCATCAAAAATAGATGGATGTTAAAATTCTGTGTTAGCCTCTCACTGCAAAGACAGCATATGTAGGGTTCTCAGCTAGGGCATCCGGTGGCTCTGGATATGGTATAATTATGATAGCTTAATGACAAAATAAGTTTTCACTTGCCAATGTCAAATTAATCCTGTCAGTACATACGTCACTGCAAGCGCATTGCTCAGTGTACCCTTACAATATGCATAATACCATGTCTCCTTGCTTCTGCTTCTCATCATGTGGTCCTCTTGGTGCAGATGCTGTTCAGCCACTTAAAGAGCTGTAACACTACCAGGGGAAAGAAGAAAAAAAACCCAGTACGTTATACTGGAATGAATATAATGAGCCTAAAACGTTGGAAGCCTTCTTTTGTTCATCATTCTTGCTGCAAACAGTCACAGCCTTGTGGATTTCTGTATTATTTCAGCTGTAAAAATCATATTGAAATTTGATGGGAATTATTTCTAGAGGTAGTTAATTGGCTGACTAGGTGTACATGCGAGGAGAGGTAGCAGGGAGCCCATAAATGACCTTTTCCCTTGTTAGATCGCTCCCTGGCCAGCTGGATGTTTGGTATCCTAAGGTGAAGAGTTTTTTAAATTATAGTTTCACGGCTTTGCCCCTTTACAAGACCACAATTTCTCTGTGTTAATTCACCATATCGAGAGGAGGAAAGAAAGTCAGCTGCTGCAGAATATCCCTAATGCTTTAAGAAAGCACGGCACTAATTGCTGGGAGACTTTTGCAGAACAAAATCCTGTGTGGCTCGGTCCACGCCTGCACACTCCAGTCGTCCCTGCTCCGTGCCAGCATGTCACAGGTGCACACCACAAGGGACAATGCAGCAAATGTAATTGGGAGGCAGGTGGCAATAGCTTGGACTCCGTAACACATTCATCCCAAGGTGCACTCGTGCATCTGTTAGAAAGTGATTTTTTTTTTTTTTTAATTCAGTTGGTCTAACAGAGATTTAAACCATAGGAAAATATTTCCCATCTCCTAAACACAACAGTGAGAAAGTTACTAAAAGTCCTCAGAGACCACAAGCGAGGTGGGGTGGAGGCTGCTGATCTTAGGGAAAAAGCAAGGGGTTGTCAGTTTACATAGAAGTGGGTCAAGTGTATTTAAGACACTTGAGAGAGCTTTTTCCTCCTTTGCTATCGCTGTAATATCAGTGCAAACTTTTCCTTTCTAGATATGAGCCTTTTGTAATTGCATTCATGCTGTGTGCTCTGGCCGAGCCATTCACTCGCCTGTGCTCAACCTTCCCTGACTCTTTCCAAGAGCCAGAGCAGAGCCCCTCGATATGGGAACCATTGTATTTCTGCTCTGAGTCCTAACAAAGGGTGTTTATTCCCTCTCTAAAACACAGAAAGGACCTCAAATGCTTGTACTCTTATAGGGAGCCTGAAAGCAAATCTTGCTGAGCCGAACTGCAGCAGTCTCTGGGGTGTATAACAGCTATAGCGCAGCATATAGAATCCCTCTATAGGAGAGGGGGGCTGGTGCCAATTCCAATCAAAACTATGGGGAATGGGATTCAAATGAGCACAGATGAGATGTTGCTCACGGACAAACGAACAGCACAGTACTGCAAAAATGCACGTAGGTTTTGGTAGCCTTTGGTGGACAAAATACTGCTTTTCTGTGAAGGATACCTAAACAAGGCAAACAACATAAAATTATATCACACATTTTGAATGCCACATGCTTCCTAATCCCTAGGGGAGTATTCTCTCCATCTGTTTCAGTTCCTAACTCCACTACTCAACTCTCCTTTTAATCTGGAGTTGGGTCCAGCCGTAATCCAGAGCTCTTTGGGGCGATTTGCATGTGAAGCTGCTGGGAGGGTCCCTTCGCTCCTTTCCCAAGGTCTGCTCCAGCCTCTCCCGGCAGTTTGCAGACTTTGTCCTCCTGCTGCATCTCCGGCTCTTGGCTGGCGGCAGGGCCAGGTTAGCTGAAAGCGTGAGGTTTCGATAACCTGCGGGAAGTGTTTTCCATCTCCCAGGAGAGAGCTGAGCTGGAAAACAATTTGCAGAAGACAGGAGCAGAGATCTGGTGTCATTTTTGGTGCTGCTACTACAGTTTCTTGCTGTGAGCCCTTATCAGTGGAGTCCTTGTAGAGCTGCTCATCAGCAGAGATCCTGCGGGCGAGAGCAGCGTTATTGCTGCATCCCATGTGGCTTTTTTTATCAGTGCTGTTCTGGCTTCTAAACCTTCTGGAGACGCTGTAATTGGGTACTTTGGGGTGGCTTGGCTTTTTTTTATAGCGTAAGTTAAGTTCTTAGACTGGGCTTTAGAAATAAAATAAAAATAAAATAAAGTAAAAGAAAGCAAAATAAAAGCAAGTAAAGTAAAAGAAAGTGAAAGGAACTAAAATAAAAGAAAGTGAAATAAAATAAAATAAAATAAAATAAAATAAAATGAAAAAGAAAAGTAAGCATCTGTAGTTAGAAGAAAAGAAATGAAGTTCCAAATAAATAAATTCTACTTCTATTTCTTGTAGTGATCTAGCACAGCTGATGGAGATTGACACTCTTAAGTTGCATGAATGTTTTGAACGTGTAAAGAATCCTTTATAAATTCAGCTTGGTTTGCTGTGATACACTTTCCAAATTAGGATACTGCAGAGCAGATTGTGAAATGGTGATTTGCATGACTTCAGGATTTTGTTCCTTGTGATTAAACACAATAGCACTTCCTCTGGTTCCCTTTAGAATGCATTTTTAAAAAAATATATTTAAATGTATGTAGAAATGTATTTAAAATGCAGGTTATTTCCACTAGTATAAAAATATCAGGCAAAAAGTGCATTATTGAGTGCTGTGTAAAGTATAGCTGAGCATCTCTAGAAGTGCAGCATTCTAAAGGAGGAAATAAAATTATAACTAAGAAAAATATTCAAAGTACCATGATGTTTTTTTCTGGCCAGAAAGTGAAAACATAGAGTTTTGTTGGCTCGTTCTTCCTTTTGCAAAGGATTTAGTGCTGAGCTTTTACCTTGCTACATGATATACTGCAGTGAAATGCACAGAAATTCGGGATTAGATATGAGTTGTAACATCGAGTAAATTTTATGTTGAGAAATTTAGAGCGTGCCAAGCGGCCAGCTCCTCGGACAAAAGACTAACATGAATAGGTTAGAGAATTATTAGCCTCTAATAATAGATGATATACTATATATCAAGTAATGACTACTTACTATCCTGCATTTATCTGTTACACGATGTCCTTTTTAATTACCTACCCTGCCGCCACGGGGGCCGGCAGCTGGTGCAAGAAACGCTGCAAAGCTCATGCCTTCTTCCCTCGTAAAATGGAAATATCCTCCCAATCTGCGCCCTTGCAGTTGTTAGACGTGGGCTTCCCAGGGAAAAAAAAGCATCCAGAGCATGTCTTTTTTGGACAGTAGTTTTTGAGGAAGGTTGTGTTACTGAAATCGTTTTTCAACACAGTTCCATCCAGTGGAGAGCAAAACTCCACTGACTGGCCCTGACTGTGGCTCTTCCCTTCAGATTTTAATTCCTTCTGCTGCTTGTCTAGGTGAGGAATGGATAAAAATAGATTGTTAGATGAGGCTGTTGCTTTTAATTATATTCATAATGAGCATTCACCATCCTTAATTCAATAGTGCAGTATAACGGGGGAGGGCAGGGTTGTTTAACCTCGTTTCCTAAGGAAATGAGGCATATAGCATCCCACCACCCACCCATCCAGACCCAGGCGTCTCCTAACAACGAGTGAATGCCTTGTAAGTGGGCTTGAAAGGGGACAGACATCTCGAAGGTTACATTTCCTCATGGAATTTGAGGTGTGTGCAGGGAAAAGCTCCACACTGGTGTCTGTGCCAGGCAGGTAAGTTCAGGCTTTATCCCTGCTGATGGCAGCCCGTGGCCAGTGACATCCCCTGCCTGCTGGGGAATAGCAGGGCTGGAAGAACTGGGCATCAGGCTTCCTCCTGGGGCTGAACTTTGGGATGGGCAGCACGGGGCAAAAACAGAGGAAATCGCTTTTGCTCACAATTTAGTTTCGAGTAGGAGCATGAATTCTGGGAACCTCACTTTGCACTAATTCTCCCCAGTGTAATGCCAGTGCAGGCAGCCCCCTGGTTTTGGTGAAATCAGGGCAGAGTGAGGAGCTGCTTTCTGGGAGCAGGACAAAGCTCAGTGAAAATTGGCCGCTGTGCTTTTGGACCTGCAGTGTTGCAGGGGACCTTTCCCATGCTGTGCTCCCAAAAGAGCAGTTCTCCTCCCTGCTTCCCTCCCTCCATCCACTCCCACACCGACTGCTCTTGGAGCTGGCAGCACATTAATAAAAAAATGTAAGTTTTATGGGACAAAGTAAATAAGGCAATTCATATATCATTCCTAAGAGACACAGAAAGGAGGCAGAGAAAAATAACCATCCGATATTTTATATGAGGATATTTCCATGAGTCAGCTCATTTTCAGGTTTCTGGGCTTCCAGCTGCAAGCTCTGCTGTGTTGGCTTATCTTCTACTTGAGGCCTGGCATGTGCCAGAAGTAGCTTATAATTGGCTGTGTTTCCCCTTTGTAAATGGTAATAATAGAGCCTTTATCAGCAGAGAATGGCTAAAAATTTGGATGTCTTTAATTTCATCACAACTTGTAATTTTTTTCAGGTCTAATATTACACAATTAGATCTCAGAGCTCCTTGTTCAGGTTGCAGGGCTGACAGCAGAGGGGCTGATTTTTGTAGATGGGATATTGAACTGCACTTCAAATGTTCCCTAAGCAATGGCCATAGAACTGAATTTATCCTTTAACTCTTATGGCAGGGGTTTCATTAACCCCTTGGCTTAAGAAAAGTCACAGTTGTTGTGGTTCAGCCTAGCTGGGAGAGGCTGATGCATTTCTTGTGGCAGCCTTGGTGTTTATTGTAGGGCAAAAAATGCAAGGTATTTTCAATGTATTTTAATTCATCTGAGGTTTTCAATGAACTCACCTCAGCCTTCTAAACTCCTCCTGAGATTGCTTCCTGTGGATTTCAAAATGACTAAATTTAACTGGGGGGAGGGAAGGGGGGAGAAGCAGCTCATTCAATATGATTTCTAAAGACAATTATGCAAGCTTTATAGAAAATTAATTTTAAATTTCTACATAGCAGAAGAATTTGGTTGATCACAGGCATAGGAAGGATGTTGCAAGATTTATTTGGCCAGTCACAACTTGAATTTTGAATAAATTCTGTCAAGCTGTTAAAAAAAAAAAAAGTATGGAAATACATCACTTGACGCATTCAAATCACAAATATGTTTGAGGGGAACTGCAATCTGCTCAGAGATGTCCTGAGAATAAAAAAGATTTCACATGTGTTTAATATATTCCTTTTTGGGGAATTAATTGTCCACCAGCACTGACAAGCATGGGGGATGGAGGAGCGGAATGGGAGCGATTTGCGGTTCTTAGTGGGAATTAGTGGCATGACTATATTATAACAATCATAATTAAGCTTTGTACTTGAACAGTGCCTTTCCTTGGGGAATCTCAAGGCACTCCGTCAAATTTATGGGGAAATCCCGGGGAAATAAGTGATTTCCCTACAGATCCGCAAAAATTCAGCAGCAGAGCTGTGAGCACACCCCAGGTCTCCAGTCTCCTGGACTCTGGCTCCAGCTCACAGCAGGAGCTGCCTGATTCCTCTGTCACAGCCAGGGCAGGACTCAGGGGCTCCGGGAGCACGGCCCTGGGGGTGCAGGTGGGTGCTGGGGACACTGGGGTGCCTCCCTCACCTGGGGCGCCTCCCTCACCTGGGGCTGTGCAGGGATCAGGGGAACGGGCACGGGGCAGTGGGGAGGTGACAGCAGGGACAAGCAGCTCACACCAGACAGCCCTTTCAGCAGCAACCTGAACCTAAATGAGCTGAAAATAACAATGGGAAAACACACTTGGATGTTGTAACCTTGGGCAAGTCCTGACTCCTCCATGCCTCAATTTACCCACCTCTACAGTTAATATGGTGGCACTGTGGGAGGACTTGTGGTGGTGGATTTTTATGGCCAAAAAAAAAAAAATCAGGGGAACTTATGCAAGGATGTGATACTTTGAGCATCATTTAAAGTTTTTCATCAAGGCTGAAGTCCTTACCAGAAAAATGTGCTCTACTTTATCTCAGTATTCAGGGTTTGTGCAAGAAATATACAGGGAAATTATTTATGTGTGATGAAGAAGGCTCTGATGAGATGATCACAGGGGTCTGTTCTGTTTAAAATCCCTAAGGTTAAAAATCTGTACAACTTAATGTTTCTAACATGCTTTGAGACCTTCAGAGGCACGGTCTCTTTGGACTCAATAGGATGAACTGGCCTCCTCAAGTAAGTTGAGTTGAATTTTGTGCATGAGGCAAGGAACATATTACATTATGGGTTTCTCTGCTCCCTTGGCTGGTTTCACCAGTTTGTGCAGCCTGGTGAAAAACCAAACAAATTCACCTGACTGCACAGATAGAGCAAAGCCGACAGTAAGTTTTTCATCTAAGTGCCTGCAGAGGATGACAAAGTGTTCAAAAGACAACTGGACTTACGTTACTGAGAATGTTTAAAGTGAGCAGTAAAACCTTAAACATTGATTTGGTGTTTTACTGGAATAGAGAGATTTAAAAATAGTGGTTAGATGCTGAAAAGCACAGCTTCAGTGAAAATCCCCATATTTGCTCTGAATAAATCCTCTCCCTGCTGGGAGCAGGCTGAGTATGGAGGGAAACAGAGTTTTTGCCTCTCATGTTAGGCCCAGGCTGTGCATTTGGCTTGATGATGGGCAAAAGAGTGGTTTTGGGTCCATGTGAAGGAGCCTGTCAAGAAGCAATGGGCAGTGCTCCTCTGGATGGGAGCACGTGGTGTTTTAGAGGGAGCTGAGTTGTTGATGCCATGCAGAGAAATCCCTCCCCTCTGCCCTGGGACCAGGGGTCATAGCAGTGGCCTGGGGAGGGGCACCGCTCTCCTGCGGCACTGCTGGCATCTCCACAAGCCTCGGGTCAGAGGACCAAGGGTATCCCACCAGAACTGGGACAGTTGGCAATCCTCGTTCTTGTGCAGACTGTGTGAAATGCACACCATTCTCCAGAGCTTACAGGCACAGTTACAAACGAAGCAAAGATGGCAGGAATGACATTCCCTTGCTAATTATAGTGTGGTCCCATCTGTATATTTGGTGTTATGTCACCAACTCCAGCCTGCTTTTTTCTAGCAGGGAAATACTGCTGTAGGTCGAAGCTCAGCACAAAAGGCTCCAGACCTCTAGTAATGTTATAGTTGCTTGTTTAACAGGGGGCAAAACTCTATTTTTAAGGGCTATCAGGTGGAAATCTGAGAGCGTGTTGGCTAAGGTGCTTTCTGGGTAACTGAACAGTCCGTGTTTAAAAGGCACTTGGGTGTGGATAAACATAACAGAGTTCAGTGGCTGCACATTTCATTGAACCCCTCTGGCTCCATCGGCACCTTGTGCATAGCAGCAAAGCTGTGAGCTCAGATCCATCCCTCCTGCATGGAGAAGGTAGGAGAGCAGCTATTTCCCTGGCCATCAATGGTCTTGGCTGCAGACTTTTTGGTTAGTGGATAGTGTGAAGAGTTTGGGCTGTGAGATGTGTGTGTCACCCTCCAGGAATTCCCTCGGAGGGATATGAGGACAGAAACCACCCTTCTGGATCACCCCATGGGGTGTTTCCTTTCAATCCTCTTGAGGATTTCATGTGTCCTCCTAGGGGCCCAGATACAGTCCTGGAGTCCACATCCCTGTTTCTGTTGGTGGAGTTTCCTGGCTCCTACTTATAAAATGGTTGCAATTTAGGACCTTAAATTTCCTCACGTAAGATGCCATTTGTCCCTCCGAAGGAGCCCGTGGGGTGCTTCATTTTTGCACGTGATACTTGTGAGCTGTATTGGTGAGCCTCGTGCTAAATCATATAGGACTGAGATTTTTAATTAGAGTAGAAATGGGAGCCTCCAAATCTCATGTGATTAGAGAGTTCTCATAACTTTTACATTTATTATATAGTCCAATTAGCATATTTCTTACTTTAATGTCTCTGTTGCCCTGTTCAATGTTGAAAATCCAAAAATAAGAGCACTTTGCTAAAACTTGAAAGCCATGAAGTGAAAATAGTCCAGAAACAAAAGTAAAAATAGGTGTTCCTAATTTAATTCACTGTTTGGGCTAAAAACAATTAATGAAACTTCGGCAAGACAAGGAAACACCATAAATAATGACAAAGAAACTAAAATCTGAAAACCATCCACTTCACTAGTTGTGGCAGAGGCAAAAGGAATTAAAAAAAGTCAATTAAGGCTTTAAACCATTCCAAAAGCAGGCTTGTGTGGAGAGGTACAGAAGCACTGTGCAAAGATGAATCTCTCAGGACTTGGACCTGGACCTGTCCTCTGAGCTTAAAGCCCCTCTCTGCCCGGTGGTTTGCTGATACATCCCAAGAGTGTTTGGTGGAGCTCATGTGCAGGAGGGGAAGCAGATCCTCAAGCAGCTTTATGGGTGAGGAGCTGCCACATGAAGGCCGCGGTGTCTCTGAAAGTCAAGGTGAATTTGTACCAGCAGAAATAGGCTCTGGTTTCTTGTCATGCAGGAAGCCGTTGGTGGAGCAGGAATTTAACAAGTTCACAACTTAACAAGTCTCAGCCTAGTGTCTGGACTACCAGAATAGATTTTTTTCTCAAATACCCCCAATCACTCAATGCTTTTGTCAAACTTCTGTCTCTCTGTACCCAGTGTCAGCCTCAGCTTAACAATGAAGGTAGTCCCAGAAAACTTCTCACAAATAAGCAACCCATGCTCCCTGTTATGAAAGCAACCTCCTACTGTCTTGTATATTAATTCTGTTCTTGTGGGGCGCTGTAGAGGTTGAATTTTCTCTGCCTGGCATGGGAACTTTCATTGCTTTCATTTTTTTATGAACTTCAAGTTTCTGAAAGGCTTAGTGCGAGCTATGAAGGCTCCACCTCTTTCCTGGCCCTGTAACCCGTGAGCAGTTCAGCTGAGGCTAGGGGATTTGTGTATAATGATTTGGGAAAGTTGTGAGTATAAATAGTAAGGAATTTGAGATGTTTTTCCCCTCTGTAATTCAACACTCAATAGCTTCCCCTTCCACTCTGCACATAAGGTGCTGTACCAAAACCACGGAAAGAATTTGTGGAGCTTCAGATCAAGGAAGTTCATAAGCTAGCAGGCTTTTTCTTGCTTGTTCTTTTTAAAAATCTTATAATATCATCTCCTCTGGGGAATAGCATGGCCAGAGGACTTTACCATACCAAATTTTCACCATATCCTCTAACCTGGAGCATTTGCCCCAGAGGCAGGACAGCCCTCTGATCTCTTATGCACAGTGTGGTAAGGGCAGGAGCCTGGAATAAGTGTTCAGCCCCGGCTTTTTCCTTCCTTTTTTCTCCTTTCTCTTTCTGGTAGCAACTACTGCTGAGAGAATGTGTTCAACCTGCTCTAAGCTCCAACCTCAGTCTTCCTTCCCTTTCCACATCTCACAGATGTACAGGGTCAAGGTATTGGGTTGCAGCACACAGAATAACAGAATCATTTAGGTTGAAAAAGACCTCTCAGATCGTCGAGTCCAAGCTCAAATGACCAGGGTCATCTTGGCCCGAGCTCTGTGATGATATGCCCATCCCTGGAGTCCCAGGACAAGACATTCCTGAGCACAGAGGTTGCCACTGCGTTGGGCAGCTGTGCTTGGAGATGGGGAGGCCCTGGCCTGGGCATCTCTGTAGTGACAGGTTTGCTTTTAAGAGTCCCCCTGGTTCCTTTCATCGCCACCTTTCCTTTCATAGTCACCTTTGTCTTAATTTCTCCTGTGCTTTAAACTCTGTGCATAAAATGCAATGTAAACCTCAAAACACCCTCACTTATTCTAACAGAAATGTCATCTCTGAGCAGTATCGGTGCAAATTCTCTGTAGCCCCTGGGAGTTCAGCCCAGAGATGGGTCTCAGCTCTGCACTTCATCCCCAAAGCCAGGATGAAAACCCTTCTTACAGCTCTCCAATTACACTGACTCGGGCACAGATGACAGACGATCACAGCATATATTCATGTACATTCATTGCCAGGCGTTTGATGTATGGTTTCATTTTCGAATCTTGACTTCATTTTGCACCGTGATATTTGAACATGCAGATTTACAAATCAGGCCCCAGCATTATTGTTTAAAGAACCCTCAATGCTTTTGGTAAAAACCTGAGTAAGTATTTGTTATATTTAGAGGCAATTCTGCTTATTGTCTCTTCATACCATAAGCTTTTCACTGACCTAGATTTTGCTATTTCATTTTCCATTTGCTGCCCACAGTACATTTGCATGGAAAGAAAGTCTTTTGTCTTTTAGTGTTCTCTTGCACTTGCTATTTCATCCACCAGCCAAAATCACACTCACTTCCCTGTAATGGTGTGAAGAGCTTCACTGAGAGTGATCGTACGGCTGAGGATCCTGGCTTCAAACTAGAAGTAAAAAGCTATTACGGCTTTTAGCGTTGTAGAATCCTTGGGCTGAAGAGTGCTGGAGGACCAGCCCGCAGCACGAGAGCATGCAAAGAGGAATGGTTTGTGTGTTTTCCAGCAGCAGCAATTTACAGAAAGAAAAGTGGACAGTGAGAAACTGGCTTCCTTTCAGTCAGAGGGAATAGTCCTCTCCCTGGATGTATATTACAACTATAGCAAAAGACACAAAACAACATCTTGATTTTAATTCTGGTTTCAGTTTTAGCATGTCATTAAGGAGATACCTGTATTGACAGGAAGAGTTGTAATGCTTTTGGGGAGTTGTTATTATCGTATTACACGATTATGGTGTTTATTGCGCTGGTGCCTTAGGGCTGAATTTACAAACGCTGCGGATGGATTACATGGATATTATGCTGCACACAGACATTTTGCTGCATGTTCATGTTGAAATCCTGTGAACTGGACGATGCAAACAAATTAACATTATCAGGGAAAACCTGTTTTTTAAGTTAACTTTCCCTGCAAACTATACTCGGCCAAAGGACACTTGCTCTTGCTCTCACATCTCCTGCATCTCAGCCATGTTCAAAAATGTTTTTACTAGCACACGTTAGTTAACCAAAACCTCATCCTTTCCAGAAAAAAAAAAAAAAAAGCAGGCTTGTTTTAAAATGCGTTTGATCCAACCAGCTAGTATATTTTTAAACACAACAGTGTTATGTTTAACAGTGTGTTAGCATATGTCAATTAAATTGTTTCCACAGAGTGCTGACAGAAGTGCCCCCATCGCTGCCAGCCCTGAGGGGCCCTGGGGCTCAGTCGAGTCAGCAGAAGGGAGCCTGTGCCCACACCTCGAGTCCACTGAAACTCAGCACTGGCTCTTCTGGACAGTATTAGGGTGCTGGAAGAGGGCAGGGTGGATTTGAAATCGTTCCTCCTTCTGCTGCCTGTGGTCTGCGGGTAACCCCCCATGGTCGGGGAGATGCACCAGGGCTCCTCTGTCAGCACCCCAAATGATGTCTCCTGTGAGCACACACGTGAGTTGAGATGGTCTCACTGCACACAACGCCCTTCCAGACAGAATAAATAGAGACTTTTTCTCACACTGTCAGGAGATCACACCCCTTCCCTGTGCCAGATATAGATGAGATGGAGGAGAAAAGATGCACGTGCACGTGCATGTAGCCGCTAAGTCTCCCCTGTGCCCAGAGCAGGTGGTGAGGATGGCTGTGCATGTCTGGGGTGCTTCGCGTGCCAAATCATGGCCATGGCCATGTGGGCTGCTCACTTCCCCATTGCTCTGGACCTCGCTGGCCAGTGCAGAGGGAGCACTTTAATCCATTGTTGGAAACAGCAGAGACCTTTTTGTCTGGAGACTGGCATATGCTGCTGGATAAAGCCCTGGGAGCGTGTGAATTAACCAGCCGTATCCTGGCGGGACCTTCCTGTGCATCCCAGCCATGAAATTGTGCATGATGAGAAGTAAGTGGAGTGGGAAGCACACAGGTCAGGTCTCAGCAGCAAAGCAGGGATGCACACTGCATTCTCACAGGGATGTGCAAGTGCCTGTCCATTCATGGCAGCTGCAGAGACACTGTCGGGTGTTTGACAGGGCTCGTCTGTTACTGCAGAGGGTATGGGAAGGGTAAATATGTGGCCATTCAACAGGCAGAGGAGGTGTCCAGAATCTGTATCCTCATGCCCTGCTGCTATGGGCTGCATGGTGTATCGATGTCCCAGCCAGGCTCTGTGTGCAGGAGCAGCCCCCAGGCAGACAGACCTGCCTTTGCTGCTGTTCCTCATCCGGGGAATCTGGGCAACCTTCATTTCTCATTTCAAGATTAGCAAATGCATGAATGATTCCCACGTGTTCTGGGACAGTGTTAATGGGAACGGTAGAAATGCCTAGAATAAGCAGTGTCCAAAAATAGGTCTCTTGTCCTGCCGATGTCTTGCACATGTTCTTAACTTTCCTGCCCTGGGAAGCAACTCCTGGCACCCTGCAGGGCAAGAGAGTTTTTCCATTCACTTCAGTGGGTGGGGGATTTCATTCTGCTTTACAGATCTGTGGATTTTAAAGGGACTGTCCATAAGGCACACTCAGGCTCTTTGCAGGGTCGAAGTGCTTTATATTTTTAGCACTGACACGATGGTCATGCATGTTTTTGCCCTGCTTGAAGGGCACGGTCAGACATGCTGCTCTGCTGGGGCTGCTCGGGGTCAAGTTGTTACTGGCCCTGAACCATTTCTTCGGGTGCTGCACCTTCCTGCTACACAGCTTGTCTGCCATAATTGGAGCCGTGGAGCTGACCTACACCAGTCGAAACATGTTGGAAGTGGGGTTTTATAAATAGACCATGTGGACAAAGGGTGTCTGCTCCGGGGTGTTTATGGGGCTGGGGAGAGGAGCTTGGGGCAGAGGATGGAGCCTGACAGCTCCCAGTGAAGCAGCACAGCCCTCTTTGCAAAACAGGGACTGTGGTGCTGGCAGAGCCTGCGGCAAGCCCCCAGCACAGGGAAGGATGGAGAGGCCACGACCTGGGGTGTGGGTGCTCAGCTATTTTCTCCCTGTGAGACTGGCTCCCAGGCCTTTGCTCATGCAAACCCTGACAGATCCCATCTGAATGAGTAGTTGGAAATTATGTGCTCCCTCCCTGGTCTGGTCTGGAGCTGAATTTTGCTACCAGTCTCAGGGAGTAGGTTTTGTACCGAAGGCAATTGAAAGAACCAGAACTTGGCACTGTGGGATCTTGCCCAGTGCTGGTAGTCAGGGTGATTGGCATTAAATCCTTTGATTTCTCCAGAGGCATCATAATATTTTCAATTTATGATTAATTGCAAGTATATTAATCTCTGAATAGTATTAACAATATTTCAAAATATAATTTTATCCTACCCAACCCACTGAGGAAAAAAAGCAGTTTTGGATGAACTGAACAACTTTATAGACACTGCGCTTTATAACCAGATAGATTTTCCCTAGTTAGTTCCATTTCTAGCTAATATTGGTGGAAGATTAAAGATACTGAATCAATGGCTGTAAAAGCTTACATTAAAAATTTGCAGTAAATGAGATGAGGAAAATTTCATTAGAAACATAAATTGTAGCAACTGGAATGCCTGCAACTTATTTTTAGTGTTCTACTGACAGTCACACTTGAAAGCCTATTTTTTTTCCAAATGTTTTCTTTTCTCAGATTAAAAAAAAAAAGAAGAAAATGACCTCTAATATTTTGAAATATAGAACTAATTACAGTAGAGAGTGATCCTGATCCCGCTGAAGTCAACTGCGGCATTCTTTATGACATTGCAGGATAGTGCCTCTATTAAGAAATAGTACGGAAATGAGATACTTTAAAGAGAGAGGTTTAAAATGAACTGGCTCTGTTGGCCTCTTTTGTAAAAATACCTTAGAGCCACTTTTATCAAGTCAAAAGGTTCATTGAAAAGAGAGAAATTAAAAGATGCTGCTCGTGGAGCCTGGCAAAACATGACGTTCGCAACAAATATCTCTCCAATCCAATTATAACATTCAAATCAAGGAGGAAAAAAAATTATGAAATATAATGAAAGCTTTCTTTCTACTGAAAAAGTCTACTTGGAGGTGTCCAGACCTAAGGGAATTACCAAGTCAGCATTATAGTGGGGAAAAAATGTAATGTAAATGAGAGTGAAATAATCAAATTTTTCTGGTGGAAATAAGTGCAGTTGTTTGATGTAATTTTGACACACAGCATAATTTCAGCATCAACAGTGAAGTTTAAAGAATCAGTGGGTCTTCATGAGATTTCTGTACAGAGAAGCCATTCAATGGGAAAATCTAAATCAGACTTTGGTTTGCACGTTGGCCCCTCTACGAGAGAAAGCTCTGAATTATTTTAGTTGCAAATAGAAAAATAGAGATGACCCCTTTTCATTAATTTCTAGGTACCTTTTCCACTCGAAAATCCAACATGACTGTGGCATATAAATCACAAGAAATGTGTTGTGTGACTGTTTCTGTGCTCACAGAAATTGAACTTTGGTTTATATCTCTAATACAAGCTCAGCCATTTAAAACTGCAGTTTTCCACGGTGAGCTACACTGGACTCATGTCACCGTGTTTCTTGAAGATGTAATTTTTCAATATCATGGGGATATATTCCAAACAATTAAAACAATTAAAGTAGGGCATGTCTTCAGTATTTTACTCAATCTCGTAGTCTGTATGAAATATAATTGTAATTTTGTGTTCATTTCCAAATGGAGACAGATTCACACACCCTCACAGCCAAACCTGGGACAAGAACCAACAATTAAATGAAGCCTGAGATCCAGTCCAAAGCAGACATGTACTCAATTTAATTTTTAAATAGCTTAATTAATAGTTTCAGTTAAAGCAAAGAAGTTAAAATGGGTCAAACTATGTAAACATTGGTTAGAAAAACACAGTGTCCAGACAAAGCATTGTAGAAATGCTTTTAAGAAGAATAATCTTTAAATTTAATTTAAACATGGTTTTCCAGCTTAGGTAAAAGCCCAGTTCAGACAAGGCCCAAGCCACTTTTTGTGCCACAAAGAATTACCGAGGTATGCTGAGAGTTTATTTAGTCTTTGCTTGTTCCGAGGCTGTGTTTCACTGTGCAGTCATCGCTGTCTCCTCGCTGTCAGCGCGTTGTTCCCTCTCGGCAGCTCGGAGCTCACCGTGGGGAAGCTGCGCCGAGCCGCCGACGGGACCTGCGCGGAGGCTGCGGAACATCCTCCGCAAATATTCACTGGAGCTTTGAAACGGGTTGGGAGACACTGCTATTGCACGCTGAGTGTTTGCGCTCTGCAAACATCCAGGTTCAAGTTCTTATTGACACGGCTGTGATGGGTGATGGGGTCCCTTACATAACTCTCCAGGCCAGGAGGGTGATTTTGCTCTGGAGTAGTCAGGGAGGAGAAGCAACACCGCGTGTCTTATCTGAGCAGGCATTGCTGAGCATCCCTCACTTCACGGAAACGTACACTTGTTAACTTCTTGGTAGTTCCTAGTTTCCAGAGGGGCAAAATCATCAAATTCAAGCAATTTCTCTCCATCTAGAGAACTGCTACACCTGGAGAAAATGATGTTCTTTACTCCAAAAGAAAATTTTTGGCAAAATTTTTCCGTGATAGTTAAATTTCTTTTTAAATGACACAAGGGTGTCATTTGAAAGTGGTTAAGAATGTTGTTTATAAATTATCCTTTTTTAATTATACAGTAGCACTTACATGACTCTATATATTTGCAGTTTGAAGTTTCTGCTACAGTGAGTTCTTTGCAGATTTGCTGATTTGCAGTCAACTTCCAGGATCCTAACTTTTTGGTTAGAATAACTGAAAGGTTTCTGTTTGCTTGTGGGGTTTTGGGTTTTTTCTGTCTTTTTTTTAAAACTTTAATTGGATTAGGTTAATAAAACCAAAAAAAGAAGAAAAAAAAAAATCAGATGATAAGTACCAAGACTGGCTCAGATGCACTGCTTTAGGAAGATGTCACTGCCATCCCCTTCATCAGCACTTCTTACTGGTATGATAAAGTTTGAGAGTTTGAGCCTAAACTTTGGCCAAGTGTTATCACATGAGAATTTTCCCCCAATTCTTATGTTGCACCTTGATTTGTGCAGAGCAGGTCATGCAGCAGAAGCTGGCAATGTCTGAAGGTGTCACTGCTCTTTGCCAGCCGTCCCCTTTGGAGTGTGAAGTCAGGTTTGGGGGAGGAAATCTGCAGTTGGTGGCTTTTTGTGGAGTACATGGCTGGCGGGTAAGACTGTTTGGCCTTCCTGATCTGAACACCTTTGTTTCCATTGTAAAGGACAACACAATCTGTGCAAGGAACAAAAACCAGCTGGTTCTTCTCTCCACCTGCAGAACATCTGCAGAAGGAGGGAAATGTATCAAAGATCTTTATAATGAAGGACAGCTTTTACTGTTCAGGTTCAAAAGCAAAACCACAACAGGAGACAACGTCCCTTTCATGAGAACGAAGCAAACAAACATTTTGGGCTGGAGAACAGGCGGGATGAGCTGACTTACTCCAGCTTGTCTGAAAAGTTAAACGTGTCAGAGGTTCTCTGCCAGGCAAAGGGAAGATGTAGGAGAGGTTTTTATAAATGGCAGTTGGGCAATTAATGTTAACCATCAATATCAGAATGGCTTAGATTGCATGATTAACTAGTAAGAGTTTTGAGCTGGCTGGTAATTTTAGATTAAATAGTCAGGCAGCCAGTGACTTGAATATTGATGAATATCCTGTGTTTTATTAATATGCATTCTCTATAAATTAGAGGCTTAGTACACAAAGAAGAATCCTAATGCTCTTGCTATTTTTCATTGCCACAGGTAGAGCTGAATAATTCATAACAATTAATTTATTTCACTGATTTAGCCTTTTGGGGCGGGGGGGAGGTAGGGGGAAGTTGAGCACAAGTAGTCTGCAGGTAATTTTTTCCATGTTTATTTATGATAAATAACTCACCAAACACATTTGAAGACTAATTCTTAGTTGTGGGTTTTTTTTTTTATTTTAAATTGGAGAAATTGGGAGGAATATGGGCAGAAGTGCAAGCAACCTGCCAGTCAGTACAGGAACACAAATGAATTTTAAATTGTAAAAATAGCCCAGATAATTGCAAATACAACACATATAGGGTCAGGCTCATGTTGATTTGTATTGATTGGTGCAATGCTGGTTACATTGCATTTTTCTGCTCCTCATTTAATTGATTGTAGTTCTTCAGGACCAAGATTTTCTTACAAATATTTCTGTGGGCAGAAATCACTGTCTTTATTTAGTCCCTAATTCATAGGTGAAATGCTGCCCCTTTTGAAGTTTTACCCTTCATTCTGAAAGATCCAGGATACCACGTGCTGATGGCAACATTCTTGAAAATCCTTTTTGGTACACACAGAGCAATAACGCGTCCAACATGAATGACATTTTATATTTGTGCAAAGTTTCAGAATATCCATATGCAGATTTTTAAATTTCTTTTTTACGCAGTGGGATATGGTGCCTTAAATACGAGACAAAATGTTGCAGCACAAAGATCATTTGCCAGTCCTGCAGCTCAGGGAGGCTGCAGCCATGTCTCGGTGTCACACTCATATCCTGAGCAGGTAATATCCAGAAATACACGAGGAGGAGGAGGCTGGATGATTACTGCCTCTCCCTTTCACTGGTTCTTACAACACACTCACAGCAGTGAGACTTGCATAGCACGCAATAAATCATTGCCTCATTATGCTCCTTCTGGAGGTTTGTTTAGGGCACCTACTCTAGTACCGGCTACGGAGGATTATTTGTTCTTCCCAGAAATTCCTCTCAGACATAGAACTCTGGTTTGATTTGCACAGAAGGAAAAAACCTCCACATCTTATTTTTAAAATAATTTCTTAGTGTGCACAACAATTTACATTACAGAACTGTCTAAGAAAGTAATTTCAGCAATGTCTGGAGGGGATTTTAATTTGTAGGTGGGTGATTTTGTTGAGAACAGGCAAAGGTTAAAGAAGGTTTTTATGTTTTTGTGACTTGTCAATATGAAGTATTCATAAATGAAACAGAGGGTCTTCCTCCCCTCCGTTCTTTCTTCCTTCCTCCCTCCCTTCTTGCCTGCCTTCCTTTTTGCTTTCCTTCTTCCCTTCTTTCTTTCTTGTGTACATAAAAGCTGTTGATGCCTTTCCTAGTCAGATTTTGTTGAATTATTGTAAAAGAAGCCTAAGTACCTCATTAAAAAACATATTAAGGTCTTCGTTAACTTTTTCCATATCACTTTATCCAGCCCTAGTTCACAGTAGGTGCAAGAGGGCACCGGTCTGATTGATAGAATAGAGATTTTGACACTTGGTTTTGACTTAAGGAGACAAATCGTTCTAATAAAAAGTGTGCATTAGTTGGCCTAATTTACTAACGAGGAGCGGTATTGCTGATTTTGATACAACAGTATTTATTTAGCATTGCACCAAGTAAATGCTGGAATAACCTAGATTGTACCTGCAATGGGTTAGAATGACTAGAGCCGAGACTTTGGAGAGCAGGTGGGTACACTGCAACACGGCTGGGTTTTGCTGCAGTGTGACAATGTGATCTAGGATCCCATCCAGGCTCCTCAGAAATCAATGGAAATTCTACCCTTAACTTTACTGGGCTCTGGATCCTGCTCCAGTTGTGCTAGGATGGAAATGAAATTACTTCAGCTTGGGGGATGAATTTTCTGGCTTAACAGATTCAGTGTTTTGTATTGATGGGTGTGTTTGTCTAAGGGGTCCTGAATTTAAGTTTGAGTGTTTTTGACATGTGCCTTGCCATGATCCTCCCCTCTAGTCACAGTTCTCTGAAACACAATAGATTTCTGCTTTGTGACCACTCACAGACATCCCAGGTGAACAATGACATTTCATAGATGATTGTAGTGTGAAACTCAAGGTCATTGTAAGCTTCCTCAAAATGTGACCTGCCTTTACACAAAAGCTCCCTAAGCTGTCTGAACCTTACAGCAAAGCTGGATGTGTTCACAGCCATAAAGAAACACAAAGCTAAGTCACTTTGGTGTATTTTGGGGTTTCACTACACATGCTCCTGCACCATTGTATCTCAGAGTCCTGGGTATAATTCTCATCTGATCTTAAACTCTTACAAAGAGCCTAGGAATAGAAGATGTGCCGAGGTCAGGACCAGAAAAGACTTTTTCCAACACCCACTGCAACCTGAGTCCCCCATAAACAATCAGGACTCAGCGAGAATTGCACCCAACCCTTTTCGATGGAAGTGCAGTGGTGACCTTCTAGATTGATTAAAGATGTGACACTGATTGACTTTGAAGGGAGCCACATCCACCCTTCTTCTGCCAAAAAGGCAGAGGCTGCAATGTGAAGCCTCAAGAATGGGGCATTGCTCTTCCAAGTACATGGAAGACATCCAAGGGTAACTGGATAATGCAGATAATGGGATAGGGTTTCTCCCCTCCTCTCCCTCAAATACCATATAGCTAGATTTTGGCTATCCAGCCTCAGGCCTTAGAAGACTTTTCTCTGACAGCTACTTAAAAGATGAAATAGCTGAGGAAATGAGCTCTTTTTGTAGGTTATGTAGGATGTTTAGTGGTTGAGAATGTCAAAAAGAACGGGTGATGTTGACTCTGCAGGAACCTTTATTGGTGAAGGGGGTATGTGAGGACTGGTGTCAGTGGAAGGGATGGTGTGGTGGGGCAAAGCTTTATTCCTCTGGCAAACCCACCCCTGAGGATTTTTCACACTGTCACTTTGGGGTGTCAAGTTTGAGAGATGCTAAAATAGCCCTATTTGCCAAAGATCCAGAGTATCTTAACAATATCTGGTCTCTTTAAGGCACCTTGAGTTGGCACTGAGGAATGTTGGCCTCCAAAATCACCACTTTTGAAAATCTAGGCCACTGAACCTGATATGAACTATCAGAAAGCAGAGACAAGGGAGCATTTATGTCGGAGAATGTACAGTGGCTTGAAAACTACAAATCAAAATAATTCACCCTTTTATGTGTAAATCTCCTTCTCTTTGATACACAAATTGAAAAGCTGTCTGGTTTCCTTGTAGTTTCTGTAAGCAAGCAGAGTGTGACTGCACCCTCTAGAATGCTATTTAAGTGTTATTTAAAGTGCAGACCTGTTAAGGTCAAGCAAGCTCATCTGTATGCTAAAACTGAGCCCACCAAACCTTACACCTAAAACCAGCAGGCAAGGGGGTCTCGAGTTCTACAGCTCCCTCGTGACAAGGGCATAGTGTGACAAACGGTGCAGCACCAAAAGATCAAAGCACTTTTTCTGGGATAACAATAAAATCAGAGACAGAAAAACACCAGGTCCTGGTGCAGGTGTCTGCTCTTCCAAAGCAGCCTTTGTCAGGTTTGACACAGCCAGCCCATCGCAAGGGGACGCAGGCAGGAGCTGCAAGCTGGCAGTAAATAAACATCAGCAAATGAACGTCCTGTGTGGTGCATTTCTGAGCTGGAGAAACGCTGGAGAGTCACTGCACGAAGCCCATGTGGAAAGGATTGCTGGGACACACTGAACTTATCGTGAGTTTATTGGAAACTTTTCAATGCAAGCATGGAAAGACAGTTTTGCTCGTATTCCAGAGTTGTTTTCCCTGGTTGAGCACCTCAGAGCAGGTCCTGTGAAAGTCAATAGCTGTCTTGCCTTTCAGAAGGATTATGACTCTAAATAGCTTCTTTAGGAAGTGTACTTTGCTTGGTGATAACACAAAGCAGAGGGTGGATGATTAACACCAATTAGGATTATTTACAAGAACCTAGAAAACAATAGGTCCATAAATCATTGTCTTTTCAATTGTAGTTCCTCCTGAGTAATTCAGTCATCATTGGGCACACTGTGTGTTTCTCTGTTCGTTAAGTATAGATCACACTGATGTTAGCTGAAGTGTGTGCAAATGTTGAAGGTACAATATGACCTAAAATAGCAGCATGTTACAAAAATATTCTGATAGTTTTCAACATTTTTATGTTCTAAATCCCCTACAGTTTTCCCCAGGTATATTGAGTGAATTTAAGGCAACTGACAGTAGCCTTGTTTCTCTTGGGTCATGCTTCAGCTCTGTCTACACTTGTGTCTCCATTTGGGGTGGTTTTGCAGTAATCCCCTGGCTGTCTCCATTTGCTGGGTACTGGTCCAGCTGCAGAACAGCTTCAGTGCACATGTATTCCTTCCAGAGGAGAGCCGGTGGGGAGTTCTCCCCAAAAGCAAGCCAGGGCTTGGTGGGACACACTGCTCTGAGCCAAGGAGCAGCCACACCACCACAAAGTCCTTCAGGGTGTCTGTCACCTTGCTTTGCAAGAGGAAGGATGTCAAACTTCCCAGAGCTCCCATACCAGCCTGGAGTGGGGCTTGTGCTTTGGAGATGGTCAACTGCTTTATGTGTCACCCTTTTTGCTGGTGACTGGCAGCTCCTGAACCACCACTCCTACTTCTTCCACCAAGGCTTCTCCTGGCTCAATATCCTTTCTGTTTAGTAACTGCCCGGTCTTCTGTAGCTGTTCATCCTTGCTGCTGATCTTTTTTACTTCTACTTTTATCACTTTTTGTGATCCCTTTTCCAATTTCCAACCTTAGTCTCCCAGAAGACCCGGAGTGGTGACGCCTGGATGCAGAGGAGATCACACTGCTTATAAATCTGCACCATGAGGAGGCCAAAAGTTTCTGCAGAAGCAGGAGGTAAGCCAGGACTGCTGGTGGGTGAAAGGAGCAGAGAGCAAAGCCACGTGGGTTTGCGAAGAAGGCAGCAGCACCCCTGAGGATGGAGACTTTGGGGCAGTGTCACGGTCCTGTACAGAAAACTTGAAGAGACACTGAAAACTTCAGATGGGAACACACCACCCAGCCAGCTGCTTGTGTGGTTTGGTCCACGGACCTTTGGAGACTGCACACCAGAGACTGAAAACTCTTGACTTACCCTAAATTTCCTCTTTGTGGACCTCTGATGTGATAGGAATGGCACAAAAAAATCCAATATATCTTCTTCACCATAATGTTTCCAGCCTGCTGACTTTCCCAGGACTACTTTCTGCTCAAATTACTGGAACTTAATTACATGAGGTTTAATTTCAGTTGCTTGGCCAGCTTTAAGAACATATATTCAAATTTGAACCACAAGGACAGAATTTTGGGAGCCTCTTTGTCCTCTCACTTTATGTTAATTTAAATGAGGAAACTGTGCCTGTGAATCTCTGCTTTACTTCACCTATTCCAAGTTAGTCTCAGTTCTGGAGAGACTTCCCTGACCCCCAGCAGTTTAAGGGGGAGCACAAAAACCCCCTTATGTTATAGTTTATGTTTTTGAAACTGTGCAAACAATAGATATTTGTCTCCTGCTTATGCATTTTCTTGTAAATAAAATGTGTTGAAACCAGAGATGGAGTTGCACTGACTTCACACCAGATAATGTATTGACATTTTACAAGGAAGTGTTCTATTATCCATACATTTCACAAGTAGATCTTACAATGTTTAATTGTAACAAAAAAAGAATTGGAAGGAGAATCAAGGGAGGGACATGGAGAGAGAACATGAAAGGACATGGATGGGAAGTGGTGGAGTTGAAGGATAACACCACCTATCAAGGCATTATCTGAGAATTTCTATGATTAGGACTTATCTTTCTGGCTTTATTATTTCATGATAATCTGCTGCTTACCTGATAAGTAATAAATGGCCTCCAAATTTTATTGCATTTGCTTGCTTTATTTAGATTTTACAGCAGTTTGTTCCCCTCTTGAGATCTTATTTCTGTTAAAGAATGAAGATTTAATGTTTTTCCTGGGGTTGACTTCTTCCTCTGGTATTCCAGTGTTGTTATTTAGCTAGCAAGTGGCCCACAGCAATTCCTTGGATAACACTTCCATCTATCACATTGGGATGGTCAAGGATACATTGCAGCTGATGTCCAAACACTGATGTGTATCTGGGGTTGGGCACCTCGCTCCAACTCAGCAGATACAAAACTCCAAAAAGCCAACAAAAGAGGGCTTTTTTTAAACACTTCAACCCGCTGGTGGATTATCTTTAATGGGTTGGCAGCATGCCCCTTCCTTCCTCTGCAGGAATGCTGGCCTGGCTTTGCAGCCCTGGGTTTGGGTTTTTGGTGGTTTTGTTTTATTTTTATTTTCTTTCTGTGTTACAGAATGCAGAAAAAATATTGTAAGACTGATTTGTAATAGTTCATGATGTTTTATTTCCTCTGCAGCCTGGCATTAACTTATTTACCTGCCAGGAGGCAAATGTAGTGACCAGCAGTCCTCTTTGGGGAGTGACCCTGCCTTGTCAGTGTGGCCCTGCAGGAGAGGCCTCCTTGCACGGGCTGGCTGTTGTTTCTGGGAGCTCACAGACACACCTTCAAAGGTTGAGGGTTCAGCTTCTTCTGCGTGAGAGAGGAGAGGAAATGACCTTCACCCAGCTGAGCAGGGAACAACAGGAAACCCTCACGGTCCTGCCATTTCCCACCCCCAGGATCCGGCACTCAGGGACCTTTCTGACGAACTGTCAGTGTTTTTGTCAGGGTTTAGCTGCTGCAAATATATTACCAAAGTATGTTGATGATTCATGGGGAAGTGGTGCACGCTGATTTAAGTGATGGACTAGCCATTCTGTAATGGATTTGAGAATTCCCAATCAGATTGGACTTAGTTTTATCAAGCAGGAAGCTGGCAGGCTGTGTTTTAATCAACTGATAGCATCTCTTGGCAATTGGCATCCAGCTAGTGGACAGAGTACTTCTCAAAGACCAGCTCGCTAGGTTACAAACAGTCAGCTTTACCTCCTATTTTTCTGTTTAGCCTGTTTCTTTCCCAAAAGAAACTTTCAGCTGGAAGTGCAGGAAGATGCAGGATATCTGCTTCTCTTTCACTGAAGTTTTAGGGGGAATGGATGAGGCAGAATACATTTGCCTCATCCTCCAGAAAGCTACGCTGAAACAGGCTCCGAGATGTAGCATAAACTCCCAGCACCACGCAAATTCTAAGATTTGGTTCTGGCACAAGTTTTTGGAGTGCTCACATTGCATAAGTATAGTAAATCTATAACATGGGGCCACATCAGCTAAGATGTGGCCTTTTCCCCTTTGATTAGGCCATGACTCATTATTCCATGACTCGTTATCTATTGTGTCACCAAAGACATACCCTGTGTTCTGACCTGTACCAGCAGACATCAAGAATGGTTTCCTTCCCTGATAAAACTCATCAGTCTATTCATTACTTCTGGGAGAGACCAGCTCCTGCACAGCGTCTTCACAGCACAAACCTTCAGGTGCCACAGCTACCTTAAATAATTCTCTACTCAGGATTTATGTTTTGTCACAATTATTGAGCTGTGGAGCCATCCACACTCATGGAGATGTGCTCAAGCACGGCGTCAAACCTGAGGAGCTGGTTTGTTGTGCCTGGCTCCTGTGGAGTAGTTACTGTACTTAGCAACCCACCTCCAATATAAATATATCTGCTACTCTGAAGAGCAGGCTTTGAAAAGCACCAGAAGGGATCACTCCCCCATATAGATTTTTTTCCAACATTGCAGAGCTGTTGGGACTTTCAGAGAGAAATTCTTCTCCCAGTTAAGCACCCCAGCCAGAGGGGTGAAGATTTCACCACAGACTGACAAAGCTCTTGTGCAACCTGCAATGGGCCACAAACCCCCATTTAAAGCTGGGTCCTGTCTGAGCTGCTTTTGAGCCGTGCAGGAATGGAGGGAGGTGGAGAGCAGCCATCCATGCAGCTGGGATTTGGGAGCCATCTGTGATGTCTTTGCACAGGGGTCCCACAGCACCATGTGGGAAAACAGCACCCTGGTCTGAGAGCCGAGCACTGAAACCACACGGGTTTGAAACTGGTTAAACATCTGGAACCCTCAGAAGAGGCTGATGATTGAAAGGCTGTAAAGCAATCATGCTCCCAAAAAGTAATAAAAATGAAAGTGAGACGTAAGGTACAGAGAGGAGTGATTCATCAGGAAATTGTACTCTCGAAATTGTGTGACAAATCCTGGGCGAGGGAGGAGCTGTGTGTAAGCATTTAAGGGCCAGATCCTGGCTTGTCCAGAGGAGTTGAAGGTACAGTGAAGACTGACAATGAACCCTGTAGCTGAAAGGAAAATTTTAACTTCCATCTTAGATATTTTCTGTTGACCATTACATGAAAATCAGAGAAATCAGACCCCTGTTTTCAGTGTCGTGTCCCATGAGTGTTTCAGCAGACAATGACCCCCACTGCAAGAACTGAAGTTTCTAATGCCAGAACCACCAAAAGGGCATGTGAAAACAAAGCCGAAAAAAGTCTTCTCTCTCTGGGGTGGAAGTATACGATTTTCACAGGGTCGTTTTCTGTGTGAACATTCCTACTTGTATGTTTTACAGATTAAAACAAAAATGTATCTTGCAAACATATTCAATAAGTCAATTTTAAAGCAAGTTAATTAATGTATCTAAGCTTTATCACAGAGCATAAGTAAGTGGAAAAAATCCCCCAGCCAAATGTGAAGAGTCTAATCTTGATTTTCTCACTCTTTGAGTTCATTTATTACAATGTTTGCTCACTTTTATAAAAGCCATGCTCATGTAATAATCTAATTTCTGAGAGCATCTCCAGGGACAGGAGATCACATTACAGTAGCTCACATTACATGTCATTCAGGCAGTATCTCCCAAATCATAAAATCTGTGGAAAGGGAATGACACTTGAATAGCAGGTTCCTCCTCCTTTTCTTTTTTCCTTTTTCTGAGCATTTTTTTTCTAGCCCAGTGCTCTCTTTCTTATACTGTCTGACCTCATGCACTCAGGCTGCTCAACTCCATTCTGCAGAGAAACAGGCTGTGGTGCACATCTCTCCTTGCTCTTCCTGACCGCCTTATCCTGTCTTTCATGTAGTTTGGGATTTTCTCTTCTGTTCTGGACTTTCATTTCTGTCGCTTCACTATCCATGTTTTGCGTCTATGGGTTCTGCTTTGTAAATGGATGAACTGGAGCAGAGAACTGGCCCTGCTGACAAAAGTCTGAAGAAAGCCCAAGTTTCAGATCCATAATTCCCCATGTCTAAGTCATTGCATTTCTGTCCAAAATTGTCCTAGCAGGACGAGTACAGAGACAGGACCTCTCCAGCTGCCTCTGGTGCCAACTCACAGACCTATTGCCCTGCCATCTCCATTTCCTTCAGCAGTTTCAGGGATCTTGATGAAGACATCGGGGGAGGGTTATGTGCTCTTAAAACATTTAATTGATCCATTCATGTCCATGCAGTCCAGGGCTTCCATTTTTAAGATTCCTTCCCTATTATCATGGAAACTGGCTAATTACTATAGAAGCCTGTTAGAAACCTGCTTAAAACACCAGTTGCAGTGTAGCAAAGCACTTGCAGCTTGCCCAAATCTCAGTGTGCAAATCTATGGGGTCCTTGGGATGAAAACAGGTTTTCTAGGAGATGATCCTGCTGCTCTAGATATTATTTTAACATTCAAATCTAAGGTCACAACCTCAATCCTAGCTCATCCAGTTGACCACAAAGGCAATAATCAATTTTATTTTTTATGATATAGCCATTCCGAGCTACCACTCCCATTGCCCATTTCTCCATGTAGAAGTTGAGCACCAAATTATCTGGTCTGATTAAAAAATACCAGCGCACTTACAACACAACTTTGCCATGGGAAAATAATCCTGGCCTTTTTAAACACTGAGGAGAGCAGGAAAAAAGCACAAGATCAGGACTAAACCAGTTCTGACAATTTCTCATTTCCATTTATTCAGAAAAAAGTCATAATTGAGACTTAAGGAAAAAAAGAAAAGCCCTCCATGCCTTTAAGTGTAAAATCCATTTTAGTAGCAGGAAGCTGTTATATGGTTAGAGCAGTTATTTTTATTGTCTGTCTGGGTATAGTTTTTAACTGCAGGCACAGAATAAATCAATAGTGTCATAAAGCTACTCTCACCCTCTGCCCTTTCTAAAGGGACATTGTTCAGTGTCTGTGCTGGATGTGACATAGACTGTGCTTTGATGCACAGAATTATGCCTCTACTAATGTTCTGGGGGAGAGATCTGTGTGACACATATTTACCTGAATCTCTCTGTCTGTATCATCTCAGAGTCATCAGATTAAAAGCAAAATAAAACACAGATACACACACAAAAATGCACAGAAGTTTGTCTTCAGAAGAGAGGGAGTTATTCTGGTTATTCTCTTGCAAATGATATTTTCAATTAATCTGTGCATTCATAAATCTTCTCAGGTAGTGTTTTTCCATGACTGCTTGAGAAAGCGTGCAGTGATTCATAGGACAGTCCACACAACTTAAACCTGACTGTAACCTGCTCTGTAATACAGCGAGAAAGGATGTAGCAGGATCTGACTGTATGAAGCTGGTGCTAGATAAAATTGCCCTGAAAGTGTGCCTTTTTAATAGCAAGAGTAGTTAATGGCTGGAACATTTGGCTTAGGAATGCATTGGATTGAGCATTGCTTTCAGTCTCTAAATCAAGAGTGAGTGTCTTTCTAAAGCTCTGCAATAGCTTCAGCAGAAGTTATGGCTTTGATGCTGAAATGAGTGGGTGAAGTTCTTCAGCTGTGTTACACAGGAAGCAAAACCAGATGACTGTGATGGTCCTTTTCAGCCTTACTAATCCATTAAAACCTGGTTTGGGGCCTTTCACACGCTGGGGTTTAAAGCAGCCTCTTAGGTTTTCTGAATGGTTTCTGCAGGCAATACACGTTCCAGAGCTGGATCTGACAAACTCCATATAAATGGGTATCCGGAATTGACACACTTTATAATTTATATATAAATCACTGCCTCTAAATGCAGTTCCAGATCCATTTCCCCATGCAGCAGAGCTCACTTTGTCTGTTCTGTGCAGTGGGGATTTTCCTTTGCAAAGCAGATATGCATCTGAGCTGAAACAGACACCACGTGCTGCTGGAGACCCCATGAACAGCCACCCCTAACGTGGACTACAGAGAAGTAAACCTAACCTTTATGGATCAAATTCTTAAGAGACTTATCAGCAGCAATTCCTGTTGTCGAGTTAATTCATCGCTCCTCTCCTTGCTTGCTCATTGCAACTTCCCCAGGTTGGCACTTCTGACAGAGGCATGAAAATTGTACTTGTGCTGCAAGTGGGAGGTGGAGACAGCGAAAATCTGTGCCCTGTCTGTGGGACTCTGTGCTGAGACAGCTCTATTTTCACATCTAGTCACAAGCCAATTGGTATTACCTCAGTATTTGTTTTGAGCATGGCTCTCAAGAAATGGAATTGGAGTTTGGATTTGGTAAGATTAGAGGAATCAAACCCTGAAATAATTCAAGTGGTTTCTGAAGGCAGCACCACTCACATGTAGCTTGGTGCTGGATGGGCAGAGAGGCAGAGAATCCACAGGAGTCTGCACACTCTGTGGTGGGCGTGGTGGGTACCACTCACCTGGGTAACTGGATATTTGTTTTCCTTCTCTCTGCAAAATGCTTAGTGCTGGATTTTTATGTCTATAAATACTGATTTGGATTTCCCTTCCTTCCCTCCCCACGCTCCATTGAAAGCAAAGACATCTCACCCAGCACCATTTGCTGACTCCTTCCCTTCTGCTCTTCCCGGTCCCCCGGTGTGTGAGCGCGGTCGCGTGCGGCCCCTCGGTTTCCCCTCAGGACACTGGCACTTGGGAAGGAGAATAACAGATGTTGGGGAAAAAACAACACCCTGTCAGGTAGAAAAAATCACTTTAGCAAAAAAACACCCATATGAACTTCCCGGCTTCTCAAACTTTCTCATGAATAGCCAGTGGCCACCGGAATAGCAGCGAGCAGCAACAGTAATAATAAATTACAGTAAATATCATCCTGTCATAAGTGACAGCAAACCAAACCCACTGCTGTTCAGAAATGAATTGGAGAAAATATTTCTTAATCTCTTTTTGTGTTATTCAGCCAGCTGCAATGATTTATAGTACTCTGAAGAAGTCGTGGTACAGAGTTGTTTCTTAATCATCCATTTCAGCACCTTGCTATTACCCACACGTGTCTGTGCTTTGGTGGGGACTCTGGCACTGCTGGATGCTGCAAAATGCTCATCCCAAGAATAAACTGACTCAATGCAAGGGGCCTCTTAGCCTTTCTCTGGGACCCTCCTGCCTTTGGGGACAAATCTGCTACAAGGAGAAGCAGTGCTGAGTTGAGAGCAGCCCCATAACAATGCCTTGAACGAAGGTTGTTCCCCCAGAGCCATCTGGTTTGAGCCTATTCAGCTGTAAATAACCCACATCCAGTGGACATGGAGGGCTGTGGTGCTGGAGTGCATCAGATGGACACCCTGCAGATGCGGCTGTCCCCCTGTGAGTCTGTGAGCACACTTGGGATCAGTGGGAAAATAAAATGGTGGGGGACAAATTGAACTGGGAGCATGATATCAATCGCTGCTGTCTTTGTCTACTTATTTCCAAAGATTTATACGTGACAGTGTGAGGACTGCTCAGTGACACATTTTAATTTAATTAAATTTCCTGTTGGATTGATGTCTGATCAATCAATAATGTTAATGTTTTTGCAATTTAGAGATTAAAGCTTGGATGAGCGGATATTGAAATACTCTCGCATCCAGATGCCTGGGAATATCTTTTTCTGCTTCCATTCCTCAGAAAACCCGTTTTGGGTGAGAATGCATCCTGAGGCTTGCCATGCACCTACACCAAGGCTGGAAGATTTGCCCTATCCTAGCAGAGGGGGAGGGAGTAGTGAAGGAGCAGTGTCACTTCTTGGAGAGACAGACTTGCAGGCAGATAAGACCTGGGTTTGTGCGAAATCTCTGTGGCTCTCTATATTTTCCCTCTGATGTTCAATATAGGAGAAAGTTTGAAGAATGGGGCATTGCAGGTGTGACAGTTCCCTTTGCTACGTGCTCCTCGTTCAGGAAGTCATCAGTGCTGAGGTTGCACCTGAGGATTTGAATCTGATCACCACCAGGGCATCTATTCTCCACGTGCCCTTAGTCCCCTCTGGGTCCCACTCATTCCTCTGGCCACCACAGCCTCCTGCAGCAATGAGTTCCCCAGCTCAGCTGCTGCTTTCTAAGCTGCCATCTGCGGGGCAGCAGGATCCTGGTCTGGAGCTGAATTTAATACTTCTTGAAGCTTCTTGCCTGCCCAAATTTCTCACAGATGAGCTAATTGTTCTCCACCCTCTTCAGGCTGTGAAGATAAAGAGATGCTGTAGCATGTCCACAGAACCTTTTTTTTCTCTTATGCCTTGTTTCATTTAATGCCTCAAATATTTTAGTAGTGAGGTCAGGAGAGGCTTTAACTTATTCAGGGGAGTTATTCTGCACTGACTTTTCCATGAGGCCTTGGAGTCTTAGACAGTCCTTTAAAAATGTATGACTCAAGGAAAAAAAGTAATCCACATTTTCAAACTTGTAAAAATGTAAACCCAAATTTCATCTGAGTCTCAGGTATGGCTGTAGTCTCAATAAGTCAAACTAATTTGTCAGATCTTAACACTATCAAAACTTGGACAGTGAGAAATCCCACCTGACTGAGGTCTGCAGGCTCCAGTGTCCATCTCCAGTCTCCAGGACCATCCCCAGAGCTGGCTCTGTGCTACTTGGGGTGCTTGTATGCTTGTTGTATTTAGGGGAGCCTTAAAAGGGCCAATTTCCTGCTCAATGGTATTTTAAAGTCTGTAAAATCTGTATGTTCTGCCCCTTAAGGGTGTTCTGGGAGCTGTTTGCTGTGTACCTGTCCCTCAGACAACCCCAAAGTAACACACAGAGGGAGGAAGACAGAGAGAGAGAGAGGAGGAGCAGGAGAGAAAGAGCAGCTCATTTTCCACTTTAGCACAGACACCTGAGGGGTAGAAGTCAGCAGTTTTTTTGACGGTACAAGAACTTGGTAACTTAAAACAGGAAGCAAAAGAAAAACCACGACCAAATAACCTTGCCTTGACCTCCTCCTAGGAGAGTCAATGACTTTAAAGTAAACTGGAACTTCTTGCTGGAATTTATTTGGACGTCAGCTGCTCCTTACCTCATTAGCACAGCAATATTCAGAAATGTGCCAAAAGATTTAGGCAGGCTGGAGGACACAATGAAGTTAATTTTTTTTTTTTTGGTAAGGGAAGGCTTCACGTATTTGTGTCTCACTATCAAAATACTCTACAGTGCAAGAGTTTTTTTCCACTGAAATCTACTGTGTGCAGCAGGTTTTGTTTTGCCCTCTGCTGCTAACTCCACCAGACCCCCACCACTCCAGGTGAAAGGGCAGCATGCCCAGGGTACCCATCCGTGGTTGGGGTGGGAATGGTTGAAGGGCAAGAGAATGTCAGTGTCTCTGTGTGTGTGCAGGTGTGTGGGGAAGGCACAGGAAAATGGGGAATTTGGTCCTTGGGAGGGAAGGAAGTAACCTACTGCTAAACCAGTGATTTTTGTAGTAGATCAACATTTTTATGCTCAGTCCCTGGTATAACAAGTTCTTCAAGGCTGGCTTTCATAGGTGGGACTGATGGAAGTTGGTTCACCTTGATTAGTGTTCCTTCCTTCCTTCCTGCCTTCCCTAGCAACCACCTACACAGGGAAAAGCATCACAAGACATTGTTAGAATGGGGACTCCTGGCTGTTTGGGGTTTGCTGTGCCCTCCTCATTAAAAAAAAGGGGATTTAATGCAGGAGTTTTGTCTGAAGGAGCTGAGGCTGCTCACTCCTTCTCCCAGGTTCAAGCTCTGCCAGCTCATGTCTTTTCTGGTTCCAGCTAAGCTGTTTCACAGTCCAAAAGCATGATGAGCCCTGAGAAAATGGAGTCCCAGAGAGCAACCCAAGCTTTTGCCATGTTCAGCTTTTGAGGGTTTGGGATCTAGAATTCTCGTTATTGTTTACCACACCTCCTTGCTCACCAGAGCAGGCTGGAGCAGGCTCTGGCCAGTTGGCTACTTTGGTGATTTAACCTGTGAGGAACGTGGGAGTACAGAACAAAGCCACACCATAAATCCCACAGTCCTCATCCTGCAATGAAATTCATTTGGACAGCATCATCAGGCTACTTTTTAGAGTTGTTCATCTTACCCTGAACAGTAAATTCCTATAGGAAAGTAATTTATGATCTGGGAGGGCTGTTACTTACAAGCTAGTAAAATAACTTTAGCTGGACTTTTACTACCTTCAGCAGCAAGCATCCGTGCTGAAGCCAGGAATGAGCCTTTTCTTCCTAGCTGTGATACAGTGTGATCTATCACAGAGCCACATGGGTTTTTGGCTTGTATTCATTTTGTTTCCATGCAGTGTGCTTAAAAAGAAATCACTGATTTCTACTTGCAGTGTTTACAGTCAAGTCACGTTATTTCAGCAAATGCATGAGCTTTCAGTAATTTATGCTTGAGTAGGATCAGGGTGGCTTCTAGCATAGCTTGGGCACCCTGCTTGAGACCTGTTCAGAAATCAGCAGTCTCCTGCATCCACGTCATCCAGGATCCCTCCATCTTTGGGTGGCTGAATCGCCCTTTTGAGGCAGTTTGTTCTTCTTGTTGCCTGCAAGTGGAGTTGGACTTGGTGCTTGATCTTTAGATAATCAAAAAATGTCATCACAAGTGTGTTGTATTATAACTATCACAGTTTTTCTGCTCCGTTCCCTGCAGGGATTCCCACCTGACTGTTCCTCAGGCACTGGGTGCTGTTGGGTATCAGTTCCAGCATGGAAATGGGCCTGACAGGAGGCTGGTTGTGGATCTCATCACACGTTTTCTACAAATAACTAAAACCACAGAAGCACAGAAACAGAACCCCAAGCCTCCTGTAAGAATGATGCAAATTAAAGTTACTGAAGTACATGCTGGTGCCACTCTGATAGCAGGGCAGAATCAGGCCCATTTCATCCCTTATGAAGCATTCCTCAGGGATGCTGAGCAACCCTTGGCTACAAGTTTCTGTTCAAACTGAGTCTTTCTAACCATTAGAGGAAGAAAGCTCCTCTACGCTTTACCACATTCAGCATGAGAAAGGGCCTTCTCCAGTTCAAATATTCATGTGCCAGTCAACAATTAGAATCCAGATTATTACTTTTATACCATGATTTACCTGCTCTGTTCCAGGCCACAGCATGTGTGTGGGAGTATACAGCAACATTTAGCACTTGAATGCTGGCCATGAGTAGCCAAAGCATTTGGGATTTACATTATGTGTAAAGCAAAGCAGGTCAAAATCCTTTTCAAGCATCTGTCCTGTCTGCAGGAAATGCCCATGGTTTTAGCCTTTATGTTCAGGAGCTGCCAGCTGTGCCCTGAAAGTCATTGCTTTTGTGATTATGCTTTCAAAAATGAAGTTTTGAGGAGATGTGTGCTCTCCACTGTCGCATAAACCGTGCTGGCACCTCTGAACTGCCTGCCAGGGCTTGCGTTGGGCTGTGAGCAGGTTTTGCTCATTTTGCCTTCAGAACCTGGGAGAGATAAAAGCAAAAATGAAGCTGCAGAGAAAGCCTCAGCAGAGTGGGCTTTAAGCCCCATACTCAAAAGACAAAAGCTTAGGGATTAGGTTCAGATCAGGAACCTCAAAAAGTGGTGTGAATGTTGGAGAAAAATGGCTCATTTCTCCAAGGGAAAGAAATGCTCCAGTTTTGACACTGAGGCAAGAGGTCTGGACTTCCTAGGCAGAAGAGAAATAAAGAAGACCAGATACATGTGGGTTGAGCTTTCCATGTGTATTTTTAATAATGGCACATCTATCATTCTTAGCACTGCCTTGAGCAAAGAAAGATAAAACAGCAAAGCAATAGCAAGATTTCCACACATGTAGCCAGTCTCAAAATCAATGGGAGTTCGGTATCTAAATACCTTTAAAAACCTGATCAGTTGTTCCCTGAGGCCCCTCCTGAATATCACAACCTTAAATCCTGGAGGATGTACTGGCATTGCTCAGCCCGTGCAAAGCAGGGGGGTGCACTCAGGACAGCATTTGGTTTGTAATGTGAAGGGCTGAAAAACTGTTCATTGAAGGTCGGCTGGTGATGAGAGCCACATACTCTTATCCTTTAGCATCTCTTTGGTTACAGGCAGTGTTTGACCAGGTACCAGCAGCCAATGACAGGAATTCGGTGACTGTCCCCAGATGCTTTTTAGGAAATGCTAATTACCCCCACTACTTTTAAATAATTTACAGGGAAAATGCTAACCTTCACTAACTCTTAGTAAGAGAGGAGGAACAAAGGATGTTTACCTTATTCTTCTGCATACAAATAGAACCAATAAATATTCAGGCAAACTTAAAAAAAGAAAAACTGTTTCCAGTGAAGAAGAGGGAATGTGCTGAGGCCTTGCCATGTGGTTGGATCAGAATGGGAATTCTGGCCGTGCCTCCCTTTGCCTCCTGCCGTGCTGGCACCACAGCACTCGCTCTTCTTGCTGTTGCTCACCCAAGGTTAGGGTACAGGAGAGACTTGCTTAGCCAAGGTGACTCCTCTAGTCTGTTACATATCCCAGGGTTATAAATAACAGAGCAAACTCTGTTTGATGGGGGGGATGCTGACAATCCCCTCCCTCCTTCGGGATGCTGAAGCAATTACAGGCGGGAGGAAGCCACGGAGCCTGTGTGTTTTTGCAGCAAACAGAGGCTTTGGGTCGGTCTTTGCTCCTCTTTAATTAGAGTTTATTGGTAAAGCAACCCCATTTTTCTGTTCCTGGAAAATCGGGGCTGTCAAGGTCTAATTCCTTGGGCCTATCAAGTGTGAGATATGTTTACCAAGTCTCTCCAGGATTAGCTGGGTTGCTATCAAAACCGAGGAGTGTATTTCTATCAATGAAAACCGCTATGACAAGGTCTGTCCCCTGAGACAAACGGCCTGTTCCATGGAGGCTTTAAATAGGAGCAATAATGGTAGTGAGCAGCACTGAGTTGAATAATTAGATTGTTCTTCATAAATCCTCAAGTGAAGACTTCCAAGCAGGTCCATTATGTGTGTCGTATGTTAGCACTGAGCTTTATGTGGTGTGGACACCGCTCTGTGCCGGGCTGCTGTGACGGGTGAGTAAATCACCAAAGATTGGGACAGGAGGAGTACAGTTCCTTCCTCTCCTGCCTTTTCCCCCCGGAGATCATCTGCTCTGAACTGCAAACACCCGTATTATTTATCTCACTGCTCAAAGAGTTTTTGAGAGGACTAACTGGAGTGATTTCTGAATATTTATGCTTTGTTTGTTTGTATTCAGAGACTGGAAAACACACATATTTTGTTCACGTCCCCAGACTGGTTCATTTACTGATTCACTTAAAACATCCTTTCAGATCCATTGAGAGATAACTTTTTCCTCAGAGGGATGCAGTGGTATAATAGCAGCTCAGTATCATCTCCACATATTCTAGGTAGGCTTTCCTCTTGCCAACTGAGAACTGATCTTTTCTTTTTTTAAAAAAAAAAAAAAATATTTCTCCATCCTCCCCTTACAATTATTCAGGTTTTTCTCTCTCTTTCGTGCTCTCTGTGCCAGTTACAGAAAGAAATCTCAGATGAGCAAAATGTCATTTAACCCTAACTCTGATTGGTGATTTTTAGACACTTTGTAGGAAATCCTGGGAGGCAGCAGCATCTGCAGGCAGGGATGTACGCCCAGCCAGTGCACGATGCAGGTGCCTGCTCAGCCAAGCAATTCTGCTCGACCCAGCTGCACTCCATTCTCTCAGAAACACGTTTGTCAGACCTGGTTAAACAATGCTGGTAAAAAGAACAAGAAATTGCATTATTCCCCCGAGAACTGTGTATACACCTAACTATTTTGCCTGCCAGTAAGAATCTTGTGTCACTGTAAAGTTTATAGGAGCTGACTGGCAAAGGATGCCCTGATGATAAATAAAATACCCCTGTCCCATGTGCCATGGGTCTGTGCAGCTGAGCAGCTGCGGTGTCCTTTTCACTTACCTTGGTACGAAGACGTGGCATCTGCCTTTGGAGCCGTTGTTATGGGTAGCTGATGGGGTCCCATGAGGAGACACATCCTACAACGGGGCCAGGAGCAAGCACCAGCTGTGAGCCACCTTCTGATAAAGCTCTAGGACTGCTGTCAAATTCTTCAGCTTGTACACAAGCGCTGGGATGAGGTCTGGGATTGGTGTGATCCAGCAGCTCCACTGTGACCCACCATCCTCTGGTACCAACTGCTTTGTTTCCAGGTCATCCCTCACTTGGCCCTGGTGGAAAAAGTTCTCCAGTGTCAAAACACTGCCAAGATAAAGTGTTAAACATTTTATAAGCTAATTTAGGTGATAATCATCAGGGTAATAGAAAAATATTATCCATATTCATTTAAAGGTGTGCTGTGCTTTCCTTGCCGATTAGCGTAGGAAACTTCTGGCCAGGCTATGAAAATAAAGTGACTGTGAGAATTTTTAAAGGCACATTCCTCCTCACATCATAACAGCATGAATTCCAGGAATTTCCTATCCACAAGAAGTTTGCATTCCTGGGATGAAGTGATTGCACCCTTGCACACAAACTGCCCTGATGTTGCAGCAGACCTGCAGCTGCCCTGCTCCTTTCTGCTCTGCCTGGGCAGCCAGAGGCGTGGGTGCAGAGTTTCTTAGCTTGACCAGAGCTGCAAATACTAAGTGTGACCAAGGGTCAGCCACATCCATCTGAGGATGATGTTCAGTGGGATGCCTGGGAATTTATGCATGACTTTATTTCCTAAGATGTGGCCTTTCATTTGGCTTGTTCCGCTTTGAGCCGAGCTGCTAGGAGCTGGGTGGGCTTTGTGCCCAGGGGCCAGAGCCAGCAGGGAGGTTTCTTCTACTGGGTTTGTCCATAACTACTCTGAGAGGAGACCAAGTGGCATTGGACCCTCGGGCACAGTAGCGATTCAGGTGACAATAACAGTTTGTGAATTGATTCATTAGGTGAGAAACCGCCTGTAAACTTCCCCTGAAAAAAAGCAGTTTGAGATATTTTAGTGCCTCAGGTTCTGATGTGTATATTGGTGAGGAGCCATTGAGCAGAGCTCTGGACAGATCTGAGGGCTCCTGTCCCACCCAGGGCAGGTCGGAGCACACAGTACAACCCAGGAATCCTGCATCGAAAGAAATGTCCTACAAAAGTGGAGTTAGGTCTTCTCAACAGGGTCTGGTCAGGTAAAACTGGTCCCAGTTTGGAGACAGGACTGAGTCAGCAGCCCTACTCCCTGCTGAGCCCTTTGCTCCTGGCACCGAGCTGCTGATCTGTAATGCAGCTGGACTGAGGCACCCAGGACACTCAGAGGAAATGGGAAATGTGTCTGGACAGTAGATGATTCACAGTTGCTGGCAGCTGAACAGAAGTTTTCTGGATTTCAATTTTGAAGTCAGGCACCTTTATTCCACCCTGTTCCCACAGTGGGCACCTCCATCCTCTTATGAGCCTGGGCTCGGGGCTGTGGTAGTGCACACCATCAGTAGCACTGCCTGCCTCATTCTGACGAGTCAAAGAGTCTTGAAATTGGGGCACTTCCTTCATAGGACTGTGTAAGAGCCTTAGATACACTGATTTCATCTTCCAGAGGGTAAGATCCAGTTTTCAAAAGGTGCTGGGAAATCGCTGCCTAAGCCAAAGTCTGGTTCAACCACCACCCATTTCACTCTTCCTTCATGCATCTGGCTGGTCTGGTACCAGGCTCCCCCAGTGCTGTTATCTCTCCCAAAAATAATGGCAGTTTGGGTTTTTTATGCATCAAACATCCACTCTTTTAAGATCGGGAAATATTTGCTACGAAAACACAAGGTGTTCTTTGTTCTCCAAAGGTTACTTTATAAGGCTACAACACATCAGACCCCAAAATGTTTGTCGATTGCCTGAATTTCCTAAAGTAAGTTTAATAAATAAAGACTCAAGACTGAAAACACTGTCTGTTTGCAGTAGGATTTCTCATTACATTTCATGTCTATTGCAGCTTTATGAGGATATGCTGATTTAACTCCTTTCTGATGCAGTTTCTTAATACAACCAGATTTTCTAGATTAGTAAAGGTATAGGAAGCAAAAACCTGGAATTAGATTTGCAGAAAGTCTGTTATTTATACTAGATAATGGACGTTAAACCAAGACAAAAGAAATTCACTGTCACAATAATAAATCCATTTTAAAATCCATTTTCAAAGCAATCAAATCATTGCAGAAACCCAATGACAAGTATATAACAATAATGTATATTTATGTAGCAACTTTGACCCCAAGGAATCCAGAACCTAAGGAAGCACCAGTGTGGGAGGTGGCTCTGGGGTGGACAGATCCCAGGGAGTGTCACTGGGGTTCCGGAGCAGCCCTCACAAGGTCACTGGAACAAACTTGCCTTCATCTAAAAGACCCCCACATCACAGGAAATGTGAGTTATGCTTCCAGTTGAACTGCTGTGCCTGTGGTCAGCATGCACGTGAATGAGGGCTGAACTTTGCCTCTTTTTGCAAAGGGCTGAACAACAAAAAGAGAGCAGTTTCCCCTTTTAAGGTCATAAACAGGATGAAAGTGCTGCTTCAGCCCGTGGTTGTCCTGCTGCGTGAGGCTGCCCTGGCTTTGGTTGCACAAGCAGAGTAGTTTTGCAAGGGGATTTTTACAGCCCTTCAAAGAACACCAATATTTTTGCTAAATGTTAATGGAAGCTTGACTTGAAGTCAGCTTGAGTTGCAGAACAGTGCTTATAATAATGATTTATGTATTAAATGCAGCTGATCTGTTATTTTTATTATCTTGATGTGTTTTTGATGTTTAGTTTCCCGAAGAACAGCAGCCAAGTGGCACTGAAACCAGCTTTGAACATGTGCATGTGTGCATGCCTTAGCAAACACGACTCATGTATGATGTTCCAGTCAGGGCTCTGAATAATCAGGTGCAAGTAACAAGCAGCTCTTGGTGGGATGGCGTCACTCCACCGGCCTCAGTGTGACAGAGTCATCTGTAGTCAGGAGGGTTTGTGTATTATCTGCAGGAGCTTTCCTGTCTTATCTGTGGAAAATTGATCCATACAGTCTCTTTAGAGACCTACATCAAATATTAATTTTGCCTATTTGTTCGATGTAATTAGCAGGTGTGATTAATCAATTAATCAATCTGCGATTCCTATCTGTAGCGCAAACAGCTGTGCTCAGAGGGGACACTGGGAGCAGAGATCCCCAAACACCTCCCCACTCCCCACTGCAGGGGCACCCCCTGACCCCACGTCAAGGTCTGCAGCCACTGAGAGCCAGTGCCACTGGTGACTCTTGCAGTGCAAAGTGCCCAGAGAGTACACACGAACCCCTTGAAAGGGGACATTTCTGTCCTTGTCCCCTAAACAGTTGTGATGTCAGTGCCTTGCCGTGGGGCTGGGGGCAGGAGGCTGCCCCTAGGTGGGTTGTGGTGGCCCCAGTGGGCCCCCTGGGCAGATGGACTGGCAGGGCCAGGGCTGTGCTGGTCTCCTCAGCAGTCATGCTCCAGGCAATGCCTCATTTTGCCTGTGCCTGGAGGGGACACAGCAGGAAAGAGTTGCCAAAAGTGGATGAACTCTTTATGGCAGGCTTTTGGTGGCATTCCCAACTCGATTTTGCTGGTTCAAAGGATGCAGGTAAGTACTGTGAAGTTCAGGTAGAAATAAGTTATTTTAGAAATGCCAGACTTGCTGAGCAGGCAGCAGACAAAATCCCAGCCCTGTGCTCAGGGACTCAATAACTTTTTAGAACTCCTGAACTGGTGCTGAAATGCACAGAGGGTGGGGAGCTGGATCATGTTTCATGAGGGATTGAGCACCTTTGGGTGTTCCCACTGCCTGGGGCCCTTATTTGGGGGCAGAGGGAGGGGTATGACCATGGGTATTACAGGCAAAGCAGGGAGACATGTCACTGTGCTAAATTGCCAGGTATGAGACTTTGCATTTCCTGGTGGCAGGAGGTGACGACCTGGCAGAGCAGCACAGCAGGACCCGGGACTGTGCTCTAGCTGGCGGGAGGAGTTTGAACTAGTGCAGGTACAGGAGCCTCCAGCACAGGATGGGCATTTTCAGAGGGTCCAGAGTTTATAGGGGACATACCGAGGGACTTTACCACAGTCTCCAATTTGCACAGGGTTTCTTCCATCACTGTGATAGCTGATGCGCTGCTTTTTAGTAGATGTGGCATGACCAAGGTGCTGGGTCACACAGCTGAAGCCTGTCTGAGTGCCCTCTGAAGCACTACCCCTGGTTCAGTGGCATATTCTGGATCATCCCCATTCTATCCTTCCTGGTTTTCCCTGCTTTTCTCCTGCTATTGGGAGTTCTCCTCTCTTGCCCCTTGCTCACCATCACCCTGGAGAACCAGCACCAAACTGCACATATGCTTAGATAAAGTAGGAATATCATCTGGGAGTACCCAGGGCTACCAAGTGTTGACAGCCCCATTCAAGGTCTGCCTTAAGTTCTTTTCCTGTTCTGTGATCTTTTAGCTCAGCAAACCCTTTTGCTGTAATATAAATCCCTCTGGACAACCTGACCTTAGCCTGGCCTAGGGTGGGGTGCTTTTTTCTCATTTGTTGGGCTCATTGGGCCTGATTTCATTCCTGTGCACTGAATGCTTTGCTGACCCAGGAAGAGTTGATGTTCCACAAAGGCAAATGCCCCCCAGAAGATGGACTGGTCTTGGTTTCAGTGTGATTTTTGGATTAGAACTGCCCAGAGTAGCACTTTCCTCAGAATAGTTTTTCTACGGAATAAAAAGTATGTCTCCATCTGATGCCTTGAACTGTCATCATAATAACCTCAAATATAGCTGTCTGCACCACATCACCGTCCTCCTCTCTGACCCATAAAGTTTTACCATTACAACCTGCCCTTAATCACCTAACCATTTCCTTAGTCTTTCAAGGACAATGGTTTTTATGCCATACTTGCTAACCTTACGTATTAGTCTACCATCCTGGGCTGCTTTTAAATGACTTTTCTGAAATCTATGTGGATTAGCTCCACTGCTTCGATCTCACGTGTTTTCCACGTTAGCTCCTAAAACAAATTCTGCCAGATTTGTCAGACAAGATTTACCCTTTATGGAGCTGGGCAGATACATTTTTATCAGTTCATATTTCTCCAGATGTTAGGTGATCTCATTCCTGTTAACATCTCTAAAATCCTGCCTCTGATTAAAAAAAAAAAAATCACATTCTGCAGGTTTGGGGCCAGACTTTCAGCTGGTGGGAGTGAGTCTGTGTGTGTGTGTGTGTCTGTGTCTGTGTGTGTGTCTGTGTGCACCAGATTTCATGAGCATCTGTACTGGCTGGTATCTATTGCAAATATGCCTCGGTTTCTACCTATCTCTTCTCATAGACGCTCAAAGATCTTTGCTTTGTAATAGTTTCTCTTTGCCGCTTTTTAACTCCTAAAAATGACTCAAACCCCCGTTACTGGGCACTTAATGTCTCCTGCTGTTCCATTAAGCAGTGTGGGCTAAAAGTACCTTCCACAGTCAGCCCTGCCTCCTTCCCCACGGTATGAGTTTGCTCTGGTGATTATTCATGCTCTCAGCATTTCCCTGCTCATCTGTCACAGGAAACTTTGCTTCTCAGTCCCTCTCTCTGTGTTATTAAGCTCTCTTGACCACCTCTCTGTGGTCTGGAGGCCTCCCCCTTAATCTTGTCTCCTTTACCTGTTTAAAAGAAACCTTTTATTGTTTTTATTCACCCCATGGGCCATTCTTCTGTCTCTCTGTCATATTTGGTTTCCTAATCAGCTTTTTACATCTTTTCAGCTTTTCTTTATAATCTCTTTCATCTCCTTAATATTTGCCTTCTTACCCATGTCAGCTGCCTCTCTTGTCCCTCCGATAGCTTTTATGACTTCCTCAGTGATCAGCCTCCATCAGAAAGAGGCTCACCCAGCCCCGCCTGACAGAAATCGCTGTTTCCAAGTGCTGCACTCATTTCCTGAGTACAGTTGCTCAGTATGTAAACGAGGGCTGGGTGAATAGGCACTGGTGCCTCTTATATTGACTTTTATTTCTTTCTCTCTGCTGTTTGTTCATGAGCAAATGGCAGTATTCTCACATGCACTCATTGCTCCAGTTTGCTTCTGAGGAGCTTGTTGATTTTACCTTTTTTCCTTTGCAAATGGAAGGCACCCCAAGCAGAGAGCTGCCCATACATGCTGTCACAGATCTGAGAATTGTGTAATAATTTTCTTAGAGAGACTTTAAATACTGTGGGACCATAGCTGGGCCATTCTGCTCTCGGAATAGCACTAAAATCCCCTTTGCCATTAACACAACTCAAAACTCTTACAAAGAAAGTCAGAGGTGGTGGATGGAGCATAGGAAGGGAGGCAGTGAGAGTTAAATGACTTGCCTAAGGCCATCCAGCAGGTAAGTGGCAGAGACAAAAACAGACTCCGCTCATCTGCCCAGGACTGTGTCCACTGAGCCAGGATAATTCCTGGCAAAGCAGCAACAGTGAGGCCACAGACTCAGATCATTACTCATTTGGTTTTATTTGTTCCAGCACTAGGCGATGAAATGCAAATGGTACAGGCAGATGCGCAATTTCAAATCCTCTGTGTGTCACGACTCCAATATCGGAGTGGGTTTTCTCTCCCTCTGCAGAGATGTGCCTCTGAAGCTGCATGGGGGCATGGAAAAGGGTATTCGATGGGTTCATGTGCTCGGGGAAACCTGAATTTGCAGAAATGTCTTTCTCAAGCAGATTCACTCAATTGTAGTATGAAAAATGTGTAGTTATACACACACACACACACACACACACACACATTTATATGTTTTAAGTAGTCCAGGTTCCAGTCTCTATCGTAGTCTCTTAATGTTCAGGCTGAGGAACTGGGGAGAAGAGAAGAGGCAGAATAGGAGGAGGACCCAGAGAGATCTGCCCTGCCCCACACCCAGTCCAGATGCACACATCTGGCAGCCCCAAAGCAGGGCGAGGGCTGCAGGGAGTGGGGGGAGAGGGGCACACCTGGTGTGTGGCCAGCACTTAGCAGGGGAGTCCCCTCCCTCACCAAAACCTTTGGGCCAGTGTCGAGCAGCACATTCAGCAGTGGTGCTTGGGCAGCAAAGTGGGTTTTTAATATATACTTAAAAGAAAGAGTTGGCACAAAGAGAGGTAGGAATGAGCTGCAAGTGTGAGAACAAAACCATACCTTTGTTCTCCTAATGCTCTCTCCCCTGCTTCGTGGTGATTAGGGCTGGTCAAAAGCTTCTTCATGCTATTTACATTTTTGACAGATATCTTTTTTGCTTTCTTGCCAGGTTTTCAGGCTTTTTCACAAAAAGAAAAACTCCCAAGCCCATACAGCCTTAAGATTTAATAAACTGTTCTGTTTGTTAGGGGGTTTTTTCACTTTTTTTTCAGTTCTTCAGCAGAATCATGTTGCAATCAGAAAGAAGATTGTTCAAGAAAAGGCACTACTTAACATTTTATTGTTATAATTATTTCCATCATATTCCCTGTGCTATACAGGTCGCCTCTTTCATCATTTATTACAGTGATGTAACTATACAACAGGGCTTGTGTACAAGACAAAGACAAAGCTGAAGGCTTAATTCAGCATCGCAAGCGTGATGAAAGGAACAAAGGATGATGCAGCTATGCCCTGATCCGGCAAATACTTGTGCACATGGATAACTTCACTGCCAGGAGTATTTCTGCTCGCAGTAACTGTGCACTAAAGTGTCAGCAGACTTTAAGTCATAGGGCCTGATTTAAGCTCTGCCCGAGTCGGTGCACAAACTCTGACACGTTTCAGCAGGGGCTTTGCCAGTACTTACTTAGGGAAGCATTTTAGCACTGCTGAGTTTACTTGCAACCTAATCCTGAGCATGCACAGGCTTTTCCAGACTCCGAGCACACGCTCCAGCCACCAGACGTGACAGTGATTGATGACTTGATTCATCACTATTCTGTAAAATTACCTCTGGTGGGCACTGCCAGGTGGAACAGCACGGCTCAGCTCGGCAGTGCCAGCAGCGGGGCCGGGCGAGCAGCCGGGCATCGCGCTGGCCCCGGGGCAGGGACGCCCAGGGATGCTCTGCAGAGCCGGCTGCCTCCCCTGCTTTTGTCCTGGTCTTCTCCAGAAATGATGTCTCTGGTGAAGGAAACTCCCAGGGACAACACTCCCATGCCAGATAGGCATTTTTCAACCCTGCGGGGGACATTTCTACACTTCAATTAGTCCCTTAATTGAGCTATTTGCAGGGGAAGGCTCAAGGGAGCTGAACACCTATTTCCTCAACGTTTAACTACCACCAAATCTAAAGTCCTTTAAATAGGAACAAATATATAGTGTCTCCAGAAACTTTGTCACAGTGAACTGCCTAATATTTTCCTGCCACAGTAACTGTGGTATCATCAGACTGTGGTATGAAGAATATTCAATTATAATTGAGTTTTGATCCCATGATTTTTTAAAAAATTTCTTTTTAGACAAAACAGCGTGTATTCCCTCCAACTCCTTCTAAAGCAAAGAGCTAGTCAAGTTTTCAGGCCAAGTATTATAGACCCAATTCTCTCTCTGTGTCAAATTTAAAAATAGTACAATCACAATGTTTCAGTGGTATAAATTTATGGGGGAATGAGAAGGACAACATTAAATCTATCCTTAAAACTAAAACAGGATGCGTACCTCACTTAAAAGTAAATATATCAAGGGGATATCTGGAAGTTTTAGGCCTAAGTTCAACTGGACTTTGCAGCAAGGGCTGTTGCAGGGCTGAGTGCAGCCCTCAGCCTAGCCTGTCCTCCAGTCCCTCTTGCAGAGCAGGTGATGGATGTGCAACATCCTTAAATGGAATTATGGGCAGTTTTGGGTTGGAAAGAACCTTAGAGATCATCCAGTCCCAACTCCTTGCCACAGGCAGGGACACCTTCCGCTAGACCAGGTTTCTTAAGCAAAACATCTCCTTCAGAGCCAGCACCCCAACCTACACCAAACCAAACTACACAGAGCAAATCAGGGAATTAAAACCACCCCTCCACAAATGTCTATGTGACTGCCTCAGCAAGAACCCTGTACTGAGCTCCCTAGGTGTAACATCGCTTTATGGTCCTACCCATAGCAGTGGGACTGTGACTATAACCCTAAACCTGAGCTGTGACTCTTAGGTCAAGCTTTTCTTTAGAATTATTCCAGCAAGTGTTGTCAAAGCCAAAATTAGCATAGCTGTGGGGCCTCTGCAAGTAACTGCCACAGTGAAGCTGAGAGGCTTTTTTATGATTCTTCAGTAAACCAGACCAACCATGCATTGAAAGTCATCCCAAAGGCAAATTATCTTTACGATCAAGGGACTTCAGTTGTTCTGGGCAGTTTTCCATCAGGGCCTTAGAGGGAAAGCTGCTGCAACATCTCACTTCTCTGTGGGATGACTGGACACAAGTAATAAACACCCGAGACTGGTGTTTGGCCTGATTTTCATCTCCTGGCTCCTGGTTGAAATAAATGTGCTGTCACATGATAGGAGTAGCCCATGAGACTTACGTATTATTATATCCAACTTGAGAATTAACTCTAATGTGAGTTGCACACAACACCTATGAAAGTAACCATTAATTGTTAATATAAACTATTAATGAAACACCAGGATGAAGGTCAAAGTGCATGACTGAAACCTTCCAGCAAATGAAAAGATTATTTTGCCTCATACTGAGCATAATTATCATCTAAATTTCATCGACTTTCTGATCAAACCACTTCCCTCTGCACTGACCTGTTCCACCACTGCGGTAAATCTGCTCGCCAGAACTGGTATTTGCTTTTCCTTGTCCACCAAGGTTTTTATTAGCAAAGTGGATGTCTGTGAGAGCAGAGAGCCGGCACCCTTTCGCCTTTGTTCCTATGGGAGCTTTCTTCCCCCCTTCCATTGTCCATTACTCACAATAAATTTGCATTGACCTGGCTCCCCATAAATTATCCTGTCTCCTGCTGGTATGTCCTTTAAGTGTCCTGGTTCACATGTCACAGGGCCGTGACGTGGTGGACACACCTGAGGGCAAGCAGCCTGGAGTGAGAGCAGGCCCCTTCCCACTTTATACAGGTCAAAACATGAGGGAGATGACAAGATGGGGGGTTGTTCCGGAATGACTGTCAGTTTTTCCTTCCTCCTGATCATGATAGTTTTACTTCAGTAATTTCTCATACAGGCCTGGACTGCTCAGGTACTTTCTGCTCAATTTTTATTTATTTTTTTTTTCCACACAAAAACACACACAAGAAGTCTTTCCTCAGAAAAGAGTTTATACACTTTCTTTTTCCATAAGAAACAGAAACCCTAGCAAGTGAAGAAGACTGGATTTGAGGTTAGAAGTATCCTGGTGGGTTTTGTTTCCGGCAAACCCTAAAAAAATTTTTAGGCGTGCAAGAAAGCAGCTCTCTGTAAACACTCATTACTTTGAGGAAATCTCGGAAGTGCTGATCTGACCCAAAATTGCTTAGCAGTAACATCTCTGGCTCAAAGGTTTGCTGTTACCATCCTTGCCCAAGGTGCAGGTTTTCTTGGAGGTGAGCTCCTGGGACATTGACCGTACCTTGCCTACCTGCTCCATGCCCTGCTGGGCAGAGGCTCTCTGGCAGGAGTAGAGCATTTGGCTCTGTGACCACCCAACGGTGCTTGCCAGGGTGTGGGGATTGCAGGGGACAGGGCTGAGGCCATGCTGGGTGGGCTGAGCCCGGATGGGCCACCCACTACCCCTGCAAAGCCAGGCTGAGATAGCAGCTGCCGGCACTCAGAGCTCTGAGTTACAGCAGTGTTAAACCCATTCGTGGATTTGGATACATTTTAGTCCTTTTTCTTGAGTTTTCTAAGACCGAAGAAGCGCCTGGGATCAGTCAGTCCCAACCCAACAGCAGGGGTAGGTGCTGCTCTTGAACAATGTCACAGCTGCTGGTGGGCAGAGGTAGACCTGTGCTGGATGGGAGTTGTATGAAGTCCGAACACTCAGTAAACAGAAGTTCCCATGGCTGAAATTTGTTGAACCAGTTGGTTATGGTGGTTATGTTGATGGCTATGTTGGTTAGGACTTCAGCAGGGCCTGCTGATCTAATTAATATCTGTTATTATGCCAGTGGACTGCTCAGAGTCTTATGCATGTTTCTGTTTGCAGGGTATCTGTAGAGTTACCTGATTTTCCGTGAAGAGCATGACCTGTCTGCATGGATCTTTCTTGGTTTGGTTTCTTTTTATTTTTACTCTGTATGCTTTTTTTCTTTTCCCTAAAGGAAGCAAGACTACAGCACTTGGGTTGCCTTTACCAGGGGAAAATACTGTGCCGTTTCTGTTAGCATGGGCATGTGTAAGTTGCTCCTTTGAAGAGAAGGTCCTAATATGTTAAGGTATGCCAGGCTGTGACAAGCTGAAATCTCAGCTGAAGAGCCCTGTCAGATCTGTTCTCTCATCCATGCCCTCCCTCCGTTCAGACCCTGACCTTCCCCATCAGATAAGCAGCACAGATCTCGGCCCTGTTCCCTCTGCAGTCTCAGCTCATTAAAAATTCATTGCCTAAAGTGAATCTATTCTGTTGCTGCTGAAGTGTTATTTACCTCGGCCCGGATTTCCTCGGGTTCTGACAATTAAAAAGGGTCCAAGGAGAGGGCTGAGTCACGGGATTAAGGCTTGGGCAATAATTCTCTTGTAGCAAGAGATGATCATGTAAAGCCATAATTTCCCAGCTGCGTTCTGGTTCCCCTTCAGTGCTTCATTAAAGGTGGTGACTCAACAGAAAGGACTGAGGCACAGGTTAACAAGAATCCCTCCTTTTGTGGGATTAGAGCCTAGCATAGCCAGGCTCTTTCAAAGGCAGGAGATGTTGTCAAGCATCATTAGGAAGCTGTTTTAAACAAGAGTCATAAAGCACCCTTTGCGGTCAAACGAATTTATTAGAGAGGCGAGTGAGTGGAGGCAAACAGGGTAGGAGAGAAATAGATGAACAATTTGCACGGCATTGATAACAAAGCAGCTCACCAGATCCAGAGCTGCTACCATTAGAACAACTTAAAAGGATTTAGCAAAAATCCCAGGATGTTTTTCGTTCTGGATGAAAGCGGAGACTTTGTGGATGGTGCTGGCAGACAACAGCACGTCTTGAAATCAAGGTTTGTGTGCAGGTTAACTGTTTCCCAGCCTCATGGCTATTCCTTCCAGCAAGTGAGAGTGGGAAGAAACTGGCCTCTTGTTGTGCCCCAGTGATCCTGAAAACCCCTATGAACTCCAGCTTGGATGGCCCTTCACAAAAGCTGAGCAGCTGGGGGAGGAATCTGAGGCTTTTCCACAGGGAGTCTTGGGGTAGGAGCATAACCTGGCTTCCTTTGGGAAGGTGAAGTATTTGCAGTAATTTCTCAGACAACTTCTGGAAGTATTCTTCAGCAATGTGCAGTTTGAAGGGCTTTTGGAGAGACTTCAGACATTATTGGATCTTTGATAGTGTCTGGTTTTGGAAAGAAAGCAAATGCTCTTCTTGGGCTTGATATGAGGGAGAAAAGAGGGAAAGAGGGAAATGAAAGAGGAACAGATGAATAAAAGCTACTTGTTTGGAAGTAAGTAAGCAGCTTTATTATACAGTTAGCGTGATGGACTATGTACTGTGTTTATTTATTGAACCAACGGCATAAATCTAAATGAACCAGTAGCTCAAATCCAAACCAGCTGTGGCTGAAGGTAGAGGAATGCCAGATACTAATCGTGCAGACAGCACCAGTCCTGGCCATGGGGTTTCCCCCGCCCTCGTCATTGCAGAGAAGTGTGCAGTAAAATCCCATTTTCTGTGCATATGATGCTTGGGCCACACCAGCCCTGGCTTTGTCAGGCTGACTCGAGCCCCACAGAGAGCCCCGTGGCTCCTGTGTGTATAAATGCTTTGCTGCCCAGGGGAAGGACAGAGGCTGGCAGTGGGACAGACAGGGCAGGAGTTTGGATGGACTGTTATTTTTGGAGTGGTTCCTTCCACTCTGTTTGGAGGGTTCTGGCTAGAGCACGTTTGGAAAGAAGTGATGCTAATGTTGCAGAGACACGGGCAAAGCAGCAGGGTAATCACGCTGTCTCTTTAGAGACTGAAGGGTAGCTGTTCATCAGGAGGGAGGTTCTTTGGAGTGGAAAACGGTGGTCAAAAGTACATCTCCTGGCTAGGAAGGGGTTTTTATTTTGTATTCAATTATTCATATGCGTTAGCTGGTTTGCAGATGAAGCTGCATCTCCTTCCCTCCTCCCAGTGCACACCAGCAGTCTGCAGTGTGAGGTCGGGAGCTGGGAGTGCCCTGGCTGCTGTTCTATGCTGGGATGCTCTTGGACAAACGGGATGTTGAAACTGAGGTATCCAATTTTGAGATGCCTAACTCCCTTCAGGGTTCTCACTCTTCACATTCTTCCACTGCATTTATGTTTCTCCACCAAAAACCTTTCTTCCCCTCCTCACTCCAGAGTTCTTTGCAGGGAATTCCCGGGTGGGTGCTCACAAATGCGAATGGCCCCTTTTCCTGGGCGGCAGCAGCGGGGAGCAGCACACGGCTTTGCCCAGGGGGCCCTGGCACAGTCAGGGAGGGGACCCGGACCATTGTCTGGATATAATTTAGGCACTATAAACAGAGGCAGCAAGGGGTCACGCTTTCTATTCTTATTGTACCCCCTGCAATGTTTCTGCTAACTGGTGCATACAGCTTGAACTCTTGTAAAAATTAGCAGAGAGCACAGTACCGGTGACAGAAAGCTGAACTTTTCCAACAGCAGGCTCTCAATGCGCTGTGTGCACTGAATCCACTTAAACTTTAAAGAGACAGCCTGCTTCCTATTCTTTCCACCGCTTAGTTTGGAAATGACTGCGGTACTAATTAAAAGCAAATTGTTTAATCTGGTTGCGTCAGGAAGGGAGTCTCTCTTCAGAGAGGATGCCTCCTGCGAAGGGCCCGGCAGCGCGGGACCCCCGCGGGGCGGCAGAGCCGAGCGAGCGCCGCTCCATCAATTACCCCGCGCCGGGCCGGCCGCGGATCGCAGCGCTGCCTCTGCCAGCAGGTACCGCAGCCGCGATAATGATATTTGTGTTGACTCATTATATAATAATCCGAATTTCCTTCGCGAGGGAGCCGCCGGATGCCGGGCTGCGGCGGCAGAGATGTGTTCCTCGCCTCGGCGTTACCAAGGAGCGCCGGCACAGCGCTCACCCGTTCCAGCCCGGCTCAGCGGGGAGCACCCGCGCGTTTAAAGCTCAAACCTCAAAGTTTGTCCGAAATCTACCGTGCACAACAAGTGCTTCATCCCCGAATATCCCATCCGTGCTAGGGCTGAAAAGAGCAAACTCCTCGCCCCTTCACCCACCAAAACTTCTAGCTGATGCACTTTTCCTCACATGGAGAAGCTTTTTTTTTTTTTCTTTTCCCCCAAGTTTACATTTGCACGCAAGGATATGTAACAACACAGAGAATTGATTTCTTCCCCTGTATTATCTTTGGATAACATGCATACCATCTTTGCTGGCTAACAAAGAAATAGGAAACCTCTCTTCTTTCGCTTCAGGATACCCATATGACACCCTGTTCCTGTATTTACTCTAAAGCAGCTGGGCATTGATAGCAAATTAACCAAAAGCCATAGAAGAAATCCATACCCATTTTCCTCCCTACCATGTGTAAGGAGAATGAGTACAATGCATCTTTTTTTAGCAAGATTTTTATTGAGTTAGATAATATGTCAATGGTTTTAAATTTAAGTCAATTGCGGCAAGGCCACATTTTTTCCTGTAGCAGGCCGGAAAAGAACAGTGAATAGAGAAAATTAAAGTCACTGCAGATTGGAGTGGGGTTTGCTGTGTTCAGCTAAAGTCCAGCATAAACTGATGACATTTTGCATCAATTAAGAAAGTGTTTTATTAAGGCAGGGAACTGGTATGAGTGGGTAGGGTGGTTGGGTGCAGGTGCTGCCTCATCTCCATCAGTTCCCTGTAGGGAGGTGCCTTCAGGCTGATGGGTGCTGTTCCTATATATACCTGATTATGAAAGATCTGGAGTTTCTTGAGTTTGGGTGACAGCTGACCCTTGGAACACGATGCCCTCAATACCTTTGTGTCATCAGCTTGAAGGACTGGGAGAACTTTGTAGTTCCCCAGTGGCAAACAGGACAGCAACACCTCTGGATTTTAATGTTGTATGACGAACACTTGAAGTTTCCATTCCTTCTCTGTGGAAGACGGGGAGGCCCAGGTTATGTTCAGCACAGAACACTGTGGGACTTCTCTGGAGGTCCTGGATCAGCAGCTTCTCAGCCCAGATGGCCCAGGAAGGACAGATGGCATCGGGAATCACACCTCTGAGGTAGGAGGCTGTGAGAATACCAAAGCCGATATTCTGACACTTAAAACCAGACTCTTTTAGAGAAAGGTCCCAAATGCAAATCAGAGGAAGGTGACTTCCCAACAGGTCCTTGGCAAAAAGGCTTTGTTGACTCCCAGTGTAGTGTGACACACTGCAGCAGACATGGCATGGCTATAAAGGCAGGGCTGGTGTTCCCAAAGCAGGTGTCGTGTGTGGCAGGGCCAGTCTCCAGAGCTGCTGTGGTGGCCAGGTTCCTACGTGCTCTCTGCCAAGAGACTGCTGGGTAAGACCAATTTTTGGCTGCTTGTTCTGCTGTAAGAGGATGAAGACAACTAAACTGCTTTGTGCTGTGACCAGCTTTGCAAAATGGTGTTATGGCTGTGAAAAGGGGTCTCCAGGGCACAGCTCACGTGGGTGTCGCCCCAGTGGTGTGACTGACACAGTCTGAGCTGGATTCTGCACCAGCTTTGTGCTGATGGGATTCCCTTCACGTTGGTGTTATTTTAATTTGCAGCAGTGTAAATTCAAGCCTGACCTCGCTCACTGGCTCGGTGTGTTTTTCTCATTGCCTTTGTAAAATGGAGATCTTTCCAGGAATTTGGTGGCTGTAAGTCTGGTGTCCAGCTGTTTCACACAATATCTCTGGTAGAAAGGCTGAGCATCATGGATTTTGCTGTCTGCACCTCTTAGCAGAGGAAGTATTAGTTTTAATGGGTAGCAGCCTATGAAATAATACCTATGTCTTCATTTATTTGAGTGCTGCAGCATCCTAATTAGGCTTAACAATATTATAAAGCATGTAATGTGAACCAAATCAGATATTTTGCCAATTTCAATACTTCTACTTAATAAACCTAAAGCCTTTCCTGTTTAAATGTCTATCCAGGAAGGCTGAAGTCAAAGCGATGTTAAAAACATTGTAAGAGGGAGGGAGGGAAACTAGGATTATATATAGACTCCCTAGAAATGAGTCCTTGGTTATTACATTGTGTGTTATTTATGCTCCCCTCTTATAATTCTGTTTTACACTCCTCTTTTAGTATCTGTGCTCCCACTTTGTGGGTCACTGTATATCCGCTATATAGTACCCCAAGAGCATTTGTAAATGCATTGACTCCCGCAATTATAACTTTTTCATTCCGAAAGAAACCACAGCAGAGATAATGATTTTTCTTATTTTTCTGCATTTCACGTCTTTAAACAGCAACTTGGTGACAGTATCTGCTTCAAACTTTCCAGAACTCTGCCATAAAGTGAAGATAGTCTATTACTGTTATAGATTTTATGTTCACTCTGTTTGCTTTGAAAGGGTGTGCGGACATGTATGCACAATGTGTGATTATTAGAAATTCTCTCCTACGTTTGTAAAGCCCCAGACTTTTGTCTGTTTAGTGATATATCATGGAAACAGAGCAAACCATTGCCTCGTGCATGAATGACCCTGTAGTGTTTGTGCTGATCTTTATATGTTTTTTCAACATGTGAAAAGAGAAGGCTGTGAAGTGATATTTTTCATTTCCTGATAATTGTAGCAGGCAGTTACCCTGAGTGAGTGAAGTGAGCTGTGCTTCAAGTGTGCGCTTTCTGTTCAGATACAATCTTTCATGGCATTAGAATGGGGAATAGCTGCATTAAATGTTGCTGTTGTAGATGGCAAATGTAGAGTCCTCAGTGCTGATAAAGAGCTGGGAGCCCATGAAGTGCACAGTGCAGTGACTGGAGAGGAGAAAATGGATGCACATGAACAGAGGAGTTATTACACTGCTTTGTGATGGTGCAGAGTAAGCAAACATCATGGAGGAACTACTTGTGACTGTCCTGTGTAGGAGGTGACGTGATTGGTACTTCTGAGTTTCTCTGTTTTCATTCGAGTACCTCCGATTCCCAGACCCAAAAGAAAGCAGAGTTGAGGCAGTGTGGGTGACCAGAAATATTAATTACTAAAATATTGCTTTTTGAGCAGTCTGACTAAAGACAAATTGAGAAGCCACCCAGAAACTGCATCCTTTTTCAAGGTCCAGAAGTGAGTACCTTACATGGGAAAGGTGGGACAATCTCTGCCTTGATTCACTAGAGATAAAATATAGTATTAAAAAAGGTGTACAAGACCCTCCGTGGGTACAGGCTGGCTTAACTCATCTCAAAGTCAGTGCATCAGTTTATATCAGCTAAATACTCTGGTTTCAACAAAGATTAGCTTGAGAACTTTCTGAAAGAGCCTCCTCTGAGTGTTAGGGTATCAATTCCTACATTTATTAAAGGACCCAGACCTTGAATTTTCTCTTAATCTGGCAAGTTTAACATTTCTACTCAGGATTTTTACTGCCAGGGCCTGACCCAGCCTTTCACACTGAGAGTTCCCCTGGCAGGAGCAGTCTCCATTTCATTGCCCACTTCTTTCTGCAGGAAGCTTGCTGCAGTGCCATGCTCCCGTGGCTGGCTGGCACATCCTGCTGCTTACCCTAGGCTCCCTTCCACCCCAGCTTCCCCAGTGCACTCTGTGTCCCCTTGTGCCACTTTTATTCTTCACACACTTTTATGTAAAAATAGCACTGCCAGCCATCCCAGAACTCTGATCCATGTCTATAGATGGTGCAGCTGGCTGATCAATTCTATTGATTTCCTTCAAGTGCCTCTGTCAAAATGATCACACAGTGCTAGACTGTTTTCCAAACCTGCAGGTACACTACTGGACTAATACATTCTTTTGGTATCTCTATATGTCTCCTCCTATTTTAATTTTATTTTTAATGGTGTCATCTGCCTTTATTTTACTTATTTTTAGGGAAAGGAACAAATCTGTTTAGAGAGCAAAGAACTGATTATATCTATTAAGTGGGCTGATTTGTTTGTACACAGCAGAAGCCTACATAATGTGATATTTTAAAATAGTTGTTCAGGTGCCTAAGTCATGGGGTGGGCTGTTATCAGGTGTAAATCAGTGGTGGACTCGGTGGCTTTTAGGAGGATCTGTGAATGACACTGTGAAGTTACAGCTCAACTGGGCAATTGATTTCGATGTTCTGTTAATGATGGGTGGAATAAGGTTGCTTTCGGCACTTTACCAGTTCTGTACCTTCTTCTGTGGAGATTATGGACTTAAGGCTTATGTTTTACTTTGCAAGAATCTGATGATTACTTATTGTTATTATCATTATGACTTGTGTTTATTGGCTATCCTCCTCCTGTCCCAAGGAGTTAGATGGTATGAGCTGACACTGGTGGTTGAGAGAGCAGATGGGAGTTGGACAGGAACTTTTTTCCCCTGCAAGGTAAAATATTGCCAATTGCAAAGGCAAAGTGTGTGTAGAGGAAAATACCTCTGGGAGGGGAGAAGTTGAGCACAGAGGTGCTGAGCATTTCCACAGCAGTCAGTGAAGATGATTATTTCCTTCCCGTGATGTCCTGCTGATGGTGACAAGGCCTTGTCCTTCATTAACAGCCAAACTACCTGTCAAAGACAACATCCATGGCTGCAACCCAACCAAAACTCCTGGCAGATTTTTCATTTCCTCTTGTTTATTGTTTTCACTAAATCTCCTTATTGGTGTTGGTCCCGATGTAAGTGAAAGGTGAAGGCTTGTGACACTGAAAACCGGAGCAGCTTATCAGCGAAATGTTGTGATAAGGCATTTCCTTCCTTTAAAATGCACGAAGGCTCGGGCAGGGCTATCTCCAGAGCCTGAGTTGGGGAGTTCTGCTCCCTGCAGCCTGCAGGGATTCCCTTGGAAATGTGGAGAAGCCACCTGGGGTTTTTGGGCTTTTTGTTAGCACCAGAGCTTATGTGTTTCCTGGAGAAATGCTGTAGATGCTCTGGAATTTAACTTAATAAATGCAGATAATACAGTTTCATTAACATATCACAAAAGAGCTGGAGTAGCTCATCTTAATTCTTTAATTTCCTGCTTCTCTTCTCGCCCCTTGTTTGTCTTGGGAAGGGAATGGAAACCATGAATTTCCCTGTATGTCTTGGGCCATCCCTGCTGCTACCACAGTCCCTGAGCTTGGTATCTGTGCTGGTGGCCTCGCTGTGCTGAGACAGTGTCAGTTTACACCTTCCTATTCTGCAGGGAATGGCCCTCTGTGTGTTTGCTTGGGATATAAGAATATGAAAAATTGCTGATCATAGATCATCTCCATAAATCTTACAGACAATAAGTCATAAAACCTTGTGTCCTTACATATGGCAGTAGCCCAGGGACAGCTTCACCAGATGTGAACAACAGCCTTAGAAACAAAAAAACCAGTTGAAAAACTTCTCGCACTGTTTACATTGCCTGGAGTTGAAGCTGTGTCTTGGGAGGGCTGGGGCTGGTGGAGTTACTTTTCCCTTTTTTCTTTTCTTTAAAACCTTAGAGTTACACTGACATGTCTATTGCATGGTGAGAATTCCCCATGCACTAATTAAAAAGCACTATCATTTGTTAGCCTCTCCTTTGCATCAGCTGCAACAGGACAACAGGCTGACAGGCTGTAAGCAGACCTCCAGGAACTCCCAAGTTTCATCCATCTCCCCCACCCAGCATCCCTCCTCCTGCCTCCAAACCCAGCACAAGTGATTTTCTCCCAGGCAGCTTAAAAGAAAGGCAAGTAGGTTATGGTCTGGAAATTGTCTTCTGTCAATAAGGGAGACCTGGTTAGCTTTTTCCTCCCCTGCTTTGCATATCTATCAAGGCAAATTAAAGGAGACACAGGAAGGAGTCTTATTGTCTAATAATCCTGCCGGGTTTTAGATCTCTGCTCATGAATGGAACTGAAGTGTTCCAGCAGCAGCAAGTGAAACCCATGTGAAGTTAGCAGGCTTTGCTCTGCATTTGCATGTAGTGGTTGAGGCTGGGGTTGTTTCCTCCCTATGATGTATCTCTGCTTTTATCGTCATTCTCTTCCCTTTGTGACTCTGTCCACAAAAAAAATGAATGTAAATGCAGCCGACACTTTACAATAATTCTCTGTGGGGTAAGGATTGAACAGAGGCACTCTGTGATTTACCATTTCAAAGTGCTAACGCTTCCAGCCTGAAACCTTGCAGCTTTATCACAGAGGGGATGTTGTCCCTGCCTGCACGGAGGGCTCGCACCACCTTCCCCTGGTGCCTGCAGAGGGACCCTCCCTCCTCATCAGCCCTGCTGGGTGTTGCAGGAAGCCCACAGATGGTGTGGGAAGAGACGGGGATGGAAAATGGGGTTTGCATGTTGTGTCCTCTCCTTCCTACTGCCTACCCTCTAAGCCCAGGGATGCAATTTCATTTGCTCTGAGGTTTTTGCTCATCCCGTCGCTGCTTCATCTGGCTGTGCAGGTGATGGAGTGAAATGACCTGTCCAAGGGTCCAGAGCTCATCTGCCAGCCTGAGTGTCCCCCCTGCATCCCTGAGTTCAGAGGATACTTTGCTGCTGTAAGAGAACAGAGATTCCCCCTTTCACTCTGGGCAACAGTAAATTAATGCGGTAGAGTGGAAAAATTTCCTGATCTCGGTAAACATACAAATCTCCCCTTTGCACTTTGCAAAAGTGGAAAAGGCAAATTCTGCTTTGGTGTGCCCTTGGAAGTGCAAATTTTAAGGCTGACTGAAACCAAGTGTGCTTTCTTGGTATCTGGCTGCTGCTGATGCCGATGGGATCTGAAGCTGAAGCCCTGATATCACTGGGCCGTGGCTGCAGTTTGGAGCACAGGGACCAGAGGTGCCTCCCTGACCAGCTGGCACCTGTGTGCGACCACTGAACAGTGCCCCTCACTGCCTGCTGCAAGCCAAAAACAAAATGTGGCCCTTGGAAATGGGATATGCTTCAGGGGGAACCTCTGCAAATGGGACCTCCTGTCTCACCAGTTCTGCTCCCTTATCTGTTCAGTCACAGTTGCTGACTTCAGTGCCAAAAAGAACTTTTTGATACATTTTTTTTTCAATGAAGAGAGGAGTCGGGAAATTGGAGGGTGCAAATGTGCAGAGGCTGGTGGAGGGGGTCATGGGGACAAAGCTCTGCCCCTACTGCTGTTTGTGGGTGCCCTGGGACAAACACTCCGTGCCTGACTCCTGGGGCTGCAGGTGTCTCCTGACCACAGCTCAGGCAAGGCAAGCAGCACTCATGTAAGTGGCTGTTCTCTGAAACTTTTCTTTGCAGAAGCTGATTCACAGAGAAAGCTGAGAAATACTGAGCAGAAGTATCAGAGTCCTGGTGCTGCACCAGATTCTTATTTTCTCCCTCCTTCCCCTTCCTCCAGTAATTGTATTTCCCCTGTGCACTGACAGCAAATTGTAGTTGGGTGTTAGAGGCACAAATTAGAAATACATCAACCAATGTAACAGTGACTCTAACATTTGTCAAGTGAAATCTGTTGTCACTCAAGTGTTATTTGTTGCTGCATTAAATCAGGCTGTATTTAATATTGCACAAGCAAGTAAACCTAATTCCTCCTCACTCTTTATAAAAAAATCCAAAACCCAAACAAACCCTTGTCTGACCTTTTTAAAGAATTATATTTATTTATCTTATGGGCGATCATCTGATTTGGTCCTAAGCCTTCTCAGAAGAGTTCTCAGCATGGGCTGAAGTGTTGTTAATGGTTTTTACCCCAGCTAGCAAGGAAAGTTTGATCTTAAAAATAGCTGAAAGCCCAAATGAACCAGCTTTTGGCAGAGGACGGGAGAGAAGGGAAAGATTAGTATTTGGATGCAATGGTTGAGCATTGACTAGCAAAAGCATCAAGATTTGGACCTGTGAGCACTTTACTGTGTCAAAATCTTTACAGATTTTCTTTGTTGAGGTGAGGTTATATCCTTTATAGCAACATTTGGTAGTTGCTTTAAATTATTAAAGGTATTTCATAGGGTTGTAGCTCTTGGAGCATTAGTTTGCAAAGAGGGCCCCTGCCTGTATTCTTAAGGTAGGTTAATGATGACTTTCCTAGTGCAATGTGTCCAGGACACTGAGGTTAATAAAACCCGTAGCTCTTCTTCATGACTATCATGGGATATTTAATGTTCAGGAGTGTGCAAGACCTCAGCTTAATGTTCCATATGAAGAATAGTGCTGCCAAGCACTCATCATCCCCAGTGCCAGCACAGGACATTAGAGGTGCGAGGAATGGGCTGAGCACGCTTGGGGAGAGCTCAAGCACCTCTGAACATGGTCATCCTCCTTCACAGCATAGGAATCATTTAGGCTGGAAAAGACCTTTAAGATCACAGAGTCCAGCTGTAACAATGGTGCTCAGGGCAAGGGGCTGGGACTGGCTGGTGGGGCTGTTTGGCTGGTGGTCCGTGGCCCCTGCCTGGGCTCAGGGGTTTTGCTGGAGAGGGACGAGCCCCAGTCTCAGTGCAGCACAGCTGATGATTCATTCTGAGCTGGCTCAATTAAAGCATTTGTTTATTTGATATAATCTCTTTATTTCCATCTTTTCTCATCTCCTGCCACCCCCATTTGAGAACAGGAAGGAATTTTTTGGGGGCTGAGGAATAATGAAAGATTCATATGGCAGGGCAGAGTTTGCTCTTGCGAAAACTCTGAAACAAAGGAAGAAAGAAGGTGGGTGTAAGGGGGAGTTAATTTTTCCTTTCCTCTTTCCCCTCTCTCCAAAAAGAGCTTGAGACTTTAAAATAGTCCAGCATTGTTCTGGGTCTTAGAGGGCTTTTCTAGCTGTGGATATTGCAGCAAATACCACAGCAATGACAGTATAGCACTGTCTGTATTCTCTCTGTGCGCTGGCTGGACAGGGATTTTTCATTTCATGCATCATTTACAGCCTTCTGCATTGATCTACAAAGTCAGAGCGTGTTGCTAGCACAAAGGGAAAGAAGAAAGGGAAGAGATAGGCCTGAATGACAAAGTTCAGATCTAAAATCAAGTCTCTGTTCAAACTTCTCCAAAGCATGGTTGTGCCTCACAGTTTACCTCATGCTACAGGCAGGACAGTTCACGTGGCAGAGATCAGATACAGGTTTGAGTCAATTTTTAAAGGCCCTTAAACTCCAGAAAATTTGAGCCAGCATTGTATCATAACAAGGAAAGGTCAGAACCTTTGGCTGGGATTTCAGACCCAAGAAGTGGTCACTGGATATCTGTCTATTGAGAAATGGTTGTGTTTGCCATGTTTGACACATTTTTCCTAGAAGTGGAAGCAATGGGATATTCCAGCATATTATAAGGAATTTTTCATTGTGTTTCAGTCCGCTTATGGTAAAGCTTCTCTTATGCTGCTTCTCTTTGAAATAAGACATAGGTTATTGAAAAATAAAGAGGAGAAGAAGAGCAGAACCAGTTTTCTTGTCCCATCCAGGGCTTTTTTTTCCTTCTTTTTTTTTTTTTTTTTTTTTAGAGAAGAAGCATAAACTGAAAGAGAAGTGTCTTTTATAAATTGTCGTATTTTCCTGGTGTATTTCATACCAAAATCCCCTCCTTTGGCAAAATCATGTCTCCCAGCACAGAATTCTTTTTTTTCAATTAAAAAGGTGGCGTTTTGTGATGTTAACATTTTTAAAACTTCTGTCTAGGCATGTTTCGTACACATGCAATTTTGCTTTATGGTAGTAACAAGCACTGTAATCTCTCCCATCTGCTTTAATGAACTGCTAGTATAATCTTGTCATTTTGGTTCACCATACCTTGCAGTTCAGTGAGGTCTCATTTCCCCTGCCAATTGCCCAGGGCTATTAGTCAGCAGCAAAGCTCGCTCACAAAACCAACCCCAGTCAAAAGCAGCAATGCCATGAGGTAAAAAGTTTGTCTCAAGCTGCTCCTCTGGCGGCCGGGCGAGTTGTGCAGGTTCCTGGGGCAGGGCTGAGCCGAGGTGCCCAGCCAGCACGTGGCTTGGGATGAGCCGCTGTGGGAAGGACCAGAGTGTCCCTGGGTGGAGGTGGCTGGTGGGCAGCACCCTGGGCTCCCAGCACACTGCCTCTGCCAGAGCAGGAGCTCTGCTGTGCCTGGAGTAGGGTTTTGGACCTGTTGTCAAGATCAAGAGGAATGAGGAGCTTTAGGTACTACAGGGAGAAGACACATGAACTACGTTGGCTTCCTTTCCTGAAGGGCAATTTCCCATTTAGAACAAGAGAGAGAAAATTGTGGAGTTATAACCTGCAAAAAAATGGGAGGCCCCAAAACCCTTTGGCAGAGGAGGAAAGAGGAAGAAAATGCTGCCTATATATCTGTGTCATATAATTAGTAAAAAGCAGACTGGAAAAGGAGCAGAGGGCCAAGATCCTCTGTGATGCTGCCTGACACCTTGGCAAAATTCAGTGATGACTTGGACAAACCCAAAGATCACTCTGGAGCAGCCCCATGGTCCAGCAGAGGTGGGCACACCCATGAAGGGCTGGGGATTCAAGATGAAATCATTCTTTCTCATATGTGCTGTGCACCCCAAAAAGCCCCAGGCTCACTGGAAAGCGCCAGCTGTGAGGAATCCAGATCTCCAAGGAATGGCTCTCCCCACCTACACTGCTCCCTCTTCCCCAGCGTCGGGATTGGGCAATGCTTGCACCACCAGTTAAATATAGAAACCAGGAGCAGATTCCTAAACCACCCACCTTTGGGTGTTTTAGGAAGTGACTGGAATGTCCTCTAAAGGTACACCCCAAACTTTCCATGAGAAAGCTGAACATGGAGTTAGAGAAGTTCCTGCTGGCTGAGAAAGCGCTCTTGGCTCTTGTCCTGAGATTTGCTCTGAGCACCTGCGCTGTCTCTGCAGGCAGTCGGGTGGGCCACGGAGCTCCCCTGCACACCCAGCCAGGTGCAGCTTCCCCATGGACAGCACCAGCACCTGGGCTTGCCCTGGGGACCCTTGGGCTGCTCTTGCAGGGGCCATAAAAGCTCACCCATGTAACATCAAGTGGCCCTCAACCTTCTGATTCGGCAGAGAAGACATTCCATGCAGGCGTCCAGTCCTATCATGATAACAAACTTTTAGTCTACATGAATTTGGCCTCGCAGGGTGTTTTCTGCTTTTCTTTGTTGAGTATCAGTAATGTCAACCCAAGTAGGTCCTTCTAGGTCATCGACAAATTGCCTCCTAAACTTCAAGCTAAACGACTGGAACAAGGCTTTCAGGTCTACAGAGCAATCTTTGATCTGTGAGAAGGTGGCCCGTGCCAGATGCAATGAGTGTTTAACATTGTGGTCATAGGAGTGAATGAGAACAGCCCCGTTGTCCTCAGTGCCTCCCCAGGCTGCTGCTGGTTGTGGTGAGCTCAGAGCCAATATCAGGTTATGTCAGTCATGGCTGCAGGCAATGGGCCCCTGACACAGAGCAATCCCGTTCAATAGCTTCCTGTATCATCACTGATCTCCACACTTAGGATAAAAATGTACTGGAAGACCCAGAGGGTCCAACAAACCTTATCTGTTGTCCCATCCTTCCGATCTGATGAAGTTTTCTGTCCTTTACCTCTTCCTTCATGTGCCTCTGGTGTTTTCGTTTGTGGTACTGCTGTAATTACCTCTTCCATTCACCACTGCTTTGAATACCATCTCACTCTGGGTGAATGAGTATTCAAACAGAGATTACAAGGTTTAGCAGATCTGGAATCTCAAATGAGGCAGCCTCAGAATCATTACCCCAGGAACATTTTCTGCCTGGAAATTTTGACGTCTGCTTTGCTGAGTGATGGAAGGCCAAAAGTGATTCAGGGGGCCATCTCACACTCAGGCCTAATCTTATCCATGAGAGTCTTCTTTTTAAAATATCTGGGCAGTAGGAGCCTAAAAAGTCTCCTTGAAAGGGTTGCAAGATGAAGATGGAAGAATTTATGATCTGGGAGACCAGAACAGGCTCAGAATGGGGCTTTGGAAGTGGGCAGGGGGAGTAGTTCTTCCATGTTCTTCTTTTTTCTAAACTTTATTTTTTAGACAAAATGTCTTCCTAATAGTGGTACTAAGAAGATATGATTATCAAACTTGATAATTAAGACTGGCAATCATTCCTCCAATCAGCGACCAGCTTCTCTCTATCCACTAATTTCCTGTCTCTTCATGCTCAGTTCCTCTCAGGTCACTTGGCCCTTGATGTATTCTGGATGAAATCGGAATACTTACAAGTAATTTGAGCCAGTGTTTGTCTCCTCAGATATCAAAACTGACTCCCAGTTAAAAACACTGTGCTGTTTAAACATATTGCTTTGGATTATTTTTTGTTTTTGAACCAGTGTTTCCACCTTTGTCAGTGACACTGACACATTGCCATGAAAAACCAATAAGAAAGCACAGTTCTTATCTGCTGTAATCTAATAAGCCGTCAGTGTGGAAAAAAAGGAGGTCAGCCAAATGCGGCTCCTTTCAGTTTAAAATTCTGAAAATGACTCACTCCTTATTTAGTCTTATAATGAGCTCCCGCCCACTTAGGCCAAGCTTCTAATTTCAGTTGCTCTGGCGTAAATCCAGAGGGTTTCCATTGAAGTGGATGAAGCTCCCGTTGATTTACAGAGCTGCAAAGGAGATCAGATCCTGGCCTCAGGTGGGTGCTGCTGCCTGTCACCGGGCAGAGCCCCCTGCTCCAGGATGGGAGGCTCTTTTCAGCCCAGACTGGCTGGGACATCGGTTCAGGGGACCACCTCTGCTCCTGAGAGCTTGCTGAGAAGATTCTCATAATGCTGTTGATGTCAGAGTAACATCATTTTTGTATCTCTCTATGTATCGAAGTACCAGACAGTTCAGTCCTCAAAGTCTATTTTTTTTTCTCTCAAAATTGTCAAGTGTTTCAAAGCACCACAGCTTCTCAAAGACTTCCAGTTCAGAACGACTTGGAGAGACATCAGCAGTTAGACAGAAATGTATTGGTTAAGTAATTCTTCTTCCTTCACTTGCCTGCTAAGAGGAATGAAATTTAATCTGCCTGTATTTTCTCAATTATTTTCTCTCAAGACCCCCGCTCTGTTCCTCTGTCTTGTTTCCTGCCTTGTCCCATTGCTATTCTGGAAAAGAAACCAAGGGTGTGCTTTAGATATCTGACAGAAGTGATGCAGAGGGCATTGGGCACTGAAACTCCTGAATGTTTGTGGGAGGCTGCTAAGGCTTGGTGGCAGGGACTGCCTGGGCCCCTTGCCAAAACCTCATCCTGGAAGAAGTTCTTGGAGGGCTTTTCAAGTCGCTGAAATCTTGAGGCTACCCTGGTTAATAAGGGTGCTTCCCAGCATATCAGAAAGTGTTCATATAAACATCAGTTCCCTTCGCTTGGGTTAAGGAGCAGCATCTACCCTCATGGCAATAAAAATGTCTGTAATAAGTATCTGAGCTGCTGGAAGGGGATCAGGAGTCATGGTCCTTCATACCTGAGTGCAAACCTGTCCAAGGTAAAACAATGTGCCAGGACAGAGAATCAAGACCCCACTGGACAAACACCAACTGCACCTTGTGCATCCAACATCGTGGCAGGAAGGATCATGGAGAAAGTGCTGCCCTCCAGATGAGAACTTTGCTGAAACAATTGTGTTAAGCAGCTGTGCATTTGAAGAGAACAAGAGAAAAGCCTTCCACCTGAAACCTTTCAGGATTGGAGGTGAGCAGGATGTCAGTTCTGTATCCACAAGATGAAACCTTCTGAGGTGTTGAGAGCACATGGGTTTCAGTGTTGACTCAAATGAAGAGTACCACCTACTTGAGCACAGTGACATTTCCTGGGCTCCTGGCCTGCCCCTGGGCATGCTTGTGCCAGCACACACGGCTGGCAAAGGCAGTGCTGCAGCACATGCACCAGCCTCAAATATTCTGTTTTATACTGACATTTTGCCTTCTGGAGAAGTGTGGTGGAGGTTATTGCTTTTATTATGGCTTAGTGAGACCTCATCGTGAGACCGTAAACGTCCAGGATGAATCGTGTTCAGGCACTTACAAGCTTAGCCTGTCACAACCTGTTGTGATTTATTATGATTTAATATAATTCCTAGAAATTATTCTCTGTACACATGTTATGTAATTGTTTCACAGAAGGGCTGTTCCTAATCATCTGTCAGAAGCAAAGTTCAGGCTGAAGTCAGCGAGTTTCAGGTAAACAGGACAATTAAAATATTCTCAAGCAAATTGCTGTTTCCATTATGTTCGGTAGCTTCTCATGGCGGTTTCTCTATTAACTCTTTTTCTGGACTGTAAAACAGGTAAGATGCATTCTGTGTGCAGGGTCGGGTTGTTGGTAAGACTTCTGTTATCTGGTTCACAGTGGCCTGGGTCTGCTGCAGAGAGTGATGCAAGGCCACGTGCAAAGCTTCCTTGGGAAATGCCTTGTTTTTCCCAAGATGCAGATGAGATCTGCATCTTTAGAGTCATTCCCTTTATGTCGGACAGTGAGATGCCCTGATGCTCTGAAGGGTCCAGGTTGCTGTCCTTGCTGGGGGTGGGTCTAAGCTGGAGGAAGAACAGACATCCAAAACCAACGCTGATTTTTCAGACTTCAGCTTGTGTTCTCTCACTGTTCCAAGAATGTTATGACATCAGAGATTTTCAAAGGATGTTACTCACAAATTTCAGTTTCAAACTTGAACTGCTTTTGTGAGTGTTTATTTCATTTGCCTTTTCCCCTCTGTTTCTCCTGAAATTGATGCAGCTCTGAATCAGTTCAGTTTTGGAAAATATACAAAGCTGCTACAGCTATGAGTTACTGCACGTAGCACCATTTGTTTGTTGTTTCACCAGAGCATCACTCGAGATGCCTTTGCAGTACATATGCAGACCATAAAATAACATTTCTAAGCAAAGAAGCAGTCCTTCCCCACTGCAGCTGTGACCAAATATCGTTCAAATCCCATGTTCCCCTTAATTTGTATGGCCTTGAACCCTAAGAGCAGTTTTCTCCCGGACTACTCCCTGGCCCCACATAAAGCAACTCTGTGCAAGGTTGCCATAATATCAATACCTCTAGTTCTACTAAACCTGTTTTTACTGTATTTTTTTTTTTCAGTGAACAGAGCACTGTTTTTTTACCATAAATGAAGACACAGAGGGTTACCCAAGCCCTTGGGAAAGGCTCACGGCAGCTCTGCAGCCAAGGTTTGTTGTGAAGGTACCTTGAGCTGGTGCCAGTCCCATCCTCCTCCATCTGTCCTGCAGGGCAGGTGAGATGGCTTTTCCTGCCTAGAGAAGCCCCACTTGGGAGTTCAGTCCAACAATACTGCCACAGGAGACTGAACAAGTGCAGGTCTCTAGGGCCCGATTTCAGATATTTTAGTTCTTTTTCAATTGGTTATAATTAGACATGGACCAGGTTGGAAATTCCTACCATCTGCTTTGAACCTTGCCTCACTAGAAAAGACACCCTGCTCTGAGGTGCTTCTCATTGCTAACTGCAGATAAGTTTTCCCTTTGTAAGCCTTCATCCCCAGTCCCTTTGCAAAAGCTTGCTCTTCTCCTATTTTGCTCTTCTCCTATTTTGCTCTTCTCCTATTTTGCTCTCATGCCTTCAGCTCAGCACGAGTGGTGTTCAAACGAAACTGGAAGCCGGGGCTGGTTTCCTGGAGGCTTTGTCGAAGTGCTTTTGTCACTCTGCCAGCTGCAATCGGTCCCCAGGGCTGTGACCTACTGCCAGCACCTCAATGTATGAAGCTGGGGTTAGAAACGCCAGGATGTATTTAAAAAAGAAAGAAAAAAAGAGAGAAAAAAAAAGAAATTACTGCTTTTAAATTAAAACTTTCCACATAGTTGATCTTTTGGCAAATAATGATCTGAAATGACACGCCTGCTCTCCAAATCTAATTGTTAATTGGTCAATCGACCTCTAAGTGACTGGCATATTGCTCTGATCATCTGAAAGCCTTTTGGCACCATTTCCCCGGCTCAGGTTTGCTGCTCGTACTTGTACAATCTGCTCGCAAAATGTCATCGCTCTGAATCACCGGGGCCAGCGCCAAGCCCTCCGGTGGCCGTGGGAAGGGCTCCCTGAGCTGGGGCCGGGCTGCCAGGGCTGGGTGTGCAGGATGCTGCTCCGCAGGCTGCAGCACGCCGAGCCAGGTGCCAGCACCATCGCAAAGCCCGATTTGGAACACAAGATACACCCTCGCTGTCTGCTCTGATCTTGAGCAGCGCTGCCAGCCCTTTATCAGATTTTAATACAAAACAAGGGCAATTAATTTCTACGCCCTTATCTTATCTCGCTGATCTTACAAGCCCTTTCAAAGTTCGGTTTCTTGTTCCCAGCTCCTACATGCGGGCTGTGGCACAGTTTTAGTTCAGAAATCTGTAATTCGAACTTCAAGAGCGAATGCACTTCCCATGCAGGTCTTTTCATAATTGGTTTTTGGGCTGGTCTGTTCTGCGATGTGTAATTGTTAGCAGTTGTAAAAAGATAACTCACATTTTTAAAAGCCTAACACTTGCTCTGTGCAGATAAAAACTGTGACAAATTATGTTCCAAAAAAATCATAAAAGTGGAGAGGCATGTTAATAACCAAAGGTGAAGATTCATCTGAAGGTCAGCAGGAGCTATTAAAGTGGTCAGTAATTCCAGGGTTTGCCAGCAGCGATTTGACCATATCACTTATCTACTCTGGTCCATGCTTAAGCATCTCCCTCAGTGAAAAAATAATCCACTGAGAGTAATACTGGAGGTCAGAGGTAACTATGGAGAAAAAGCAATATTGTCAAAATAAACCAGGCTTTCAAGTACAGACATTCAGATTCCCAGTCCATTAAAATACTGTGATTTCGACAATTTTACCAAACTGTTTGGACACATTCTTTAAAATATTGCTTTTCGTTATGGTCAGATTAAAAAAAAGAAAAAAAAAAAAAAAGAAAGAACAGATCAAACAGATCATGTTAAAAAGGATGTAAGGTAAGGAATGGCATTTCACATTGTCCTGTGAGCACTGGGTAATAAAAAGCAATTTTTAGTTTCAGAATTTCAGAGATGCCAAAATGGGGCCAAATAATAAATGTGGATATAATGCAAATTTCATGAAGCAGGAGCTGGAATTGCAAAGCACTTCTGCTGTCAGCAGGCTGAGGGAATCCCTCCTTCCCAGCCAGTATATCTGCTGGGTGGCACTGAAATGAGAGGAAGAGCCTATTTTTGCTTTTTTAGAGCTGGATTCCACCTGTAGATGATGGGTAAAGTCATGCTCTTCCTGATGTCTGTACAAGGACTTCAAAAGCAGCAGCAGAACCTGCGCCTGTGTGCAGCTCACTCACTGCTAAGCTGGGTTCAGCAAAGCTGTATTTAGCTCCTGTCTGCATCTCAAGTATCTTGGGTTAGACCAGGGTTGTTATTTGAATTCCTGGGACCAGGGACTCAGAGAAATACAATAGAAGAGGTGATGTTTTCTTTCCTCTACCTGTCTTGGCTGCAGGCAGTGGGGTCCAGGTGAGCTTGCACTGTGTACGTACAGCACCCAGACTAAAAGTTTGTAGCTTCTGACCTTTCCTGGTTTATTAAACTCCTAAAGTTATCCACATTACCCAAAGACAGCCTCCCCTTCATGAATTTCATTTCAAGTTGGTATTGTGAGTAAGCTTGTCCTGTCGACATTTTTTGACATGGAATAGTCACTGTGAAAGACATTTTCTGTGTGTTTGTGTGATATGTTGAATGTGTTTGCCTGTGTTGTGCATATGTTATGGAATATATGCCAGTATATTTAGGTGTAGTCTGTTAAGTATATTTTAGTACATTTTTTTGTTCAAAGAAACTTTCTGTGGTTAAACGATGCTTTGATATGTTTTAAAGGGCAAGTGTTCACAAGAACCCATAATGCATATTTCATGTGAAATCCTGGAACAGCTCTGATAAATATGGATTATAGCTGGATAATTTACATGTTCGAAACATGTTCTCTCATTTACATGTGAGACTGCAATGGTTCAGTGCTGCAGGCACTTTTTTTACATATTCAGTGTACTTAAAAAAACCCCAAATCCCAACACAAAAGTTTATGAAGTTTAATTTATAGCTCAACAAGGGAGCATGTAGTGAAGCATGTAATGAAAATGTCCCGTTTACTTCTGTCATTTTGAATGCTCTCGTTTTCTAACACTTGAGGCAATTCAATAACGTTATTGATTCACACCTGTTCTGTAACGTTGTCTTTGCGCTGAGATCCAGCAGAAGAGGAACCACACATCTGCATACACCTGAGACTTGCAGCACTTTGGAATTGAACCTGTTTAGTGTTTAGACAGATGCTCCCCAGCTGCTGTCTTTGAGACATTCAGGTACCTGCTGTAACCAACACCGTGTTCATGTACAACATGTGTGTTGTGGGCTGTGCCCCGTACATAACATGTAGCAAATATCGTGTATCATGTGCATTTATCCTTGTGCTATCCAGTATAAAATTCCAAGCTTTTCTATTTTGCGACAGGAAGGTGTGAAAACGAAGCCCCTGTATTGCAAAACACAGGTGAGGGACCCCAAACTGACACAAATATTTTTGGGTGGTGTTCTTCAGCTAATATCTAAGCTATCCAACCTGCACCATGAATCTGGAAAAGGGAACCTGCAGTCTTTGCCAGAACAGGCTTTCTCATCTGCTTCTAGCTACTTGCTCTTACTGATTCCTGGGAAAATCAAGAGCAGCCCCTTGCTGCTGTTTTGTCTCTTACGCTGCAATCCAGCCAAAAATCAAAGTACAGGAGGTCCTACAGCCTCTTCAGAAGGGTTGGTATCGGCTTTGGACCTCAGTGGAGAAGACCCTGGGAAAATGTTCTCTAAAAGGATTCAACAGCACCTGAATTTAGTGTTGAAGCAATGTATTTCTAAAAACATCCATAAGAACAGCAAGTTCAGGTTGTCAAATATCCCCTATCTGTTCACTTAGTTCCTTTTTGCTATTCTGGTTTTCTTTTTTTTTCTGTCCCTTTCCAGGAGGGTTACTGAGACACAGTAAGACCCAATGGCGGCAGTAATGGCAGTTTTACAGCTTGCCTTAGCTAACCATTATCAGGCCACTCAGTGCACAGAGTGGAAGGCACAATATTGCTTTAACACCCCTCTGATTTCCTTCCTCCCAGGGGGCAAATGCTCTGCAGAGAAACCTCCACACTGCTGACCACAATTGCTGTAATTTGTTAGTCTAATGGGAAAATGTACACAGCCTTCCGAAACTGGAAGTATAAAATAATATTGTGTGATACTTTACATAAATGGGGCTTGTGCTTGGAAGTGCCTCTAGTTGAGCTCTTCCCTGGGAGAGCCTTGATTACCTGGATTAGCTCTCCCTGGTAAGAAAAGCACTTATTAATAAATTATACATCTGCAGTTAGTTGTTGCCTTACAAAAAAGGTTAAAACAGCTGTAGGAGGTGGTGTTCTGCATGAGAACCAAATCTGCAGGCTGAAGACTCATTTGGTAATTAAACTTGAGTTACCTAGAAACAAACACAGAGTGTCTGCAATTCTTGGACTCAAACTGTCCAAGTAAAAGGAAGGTTTGGGGTTTACATCCCTGATCCTCTAGAGAAACTGTCTGATGGCAAGTGACACCGTGACTGATATGGGAAACTGAGATGTGTGATGGATGGCAGAGGCAGGAGGGGCTGAGCAGCACCTGGCCCACTGCAGAGCCAGAACTGGGTGTTTGTAGGCATCCAAGCCTAACCTGTGTTTCTAAAATGAGTATTTAAGTTCCCAAGGCCAGAGACTGATCCTCTGCAGGGTTTCTCTGAACTGTCAGGAAGGACTAAGTCCTACACAGGCTTTTATGACTGTGCACCCCCGAGTCATGTACAAATAGGCCTGTAACACCTCGTCTGTGTGCTGTGGATGTGATCTGTGCAATTCATTTTTTTTTTTTTTTTCAGCTACTTTCAAATAATTTTCCCTGCAGTTTTTGCTTCCAGCACTTCCCTGCCCAGAGCAGCATCCAGGTATCTCATCCTGGGGGAAGTACCTGTGGCTATCTCCAAAGCCGTGCTGAAACTTGGATCCTTCTGACCCTTTGGGTTAGTTAGGGAGTTCAATTAGTCGCAGGGATGGATCCCTCAAGAAATCTGGTTTGCTGACTCAGTATTTGGTGGACTTTTCTCTAGGTCTGTTTGATTTGTTATGAGGAAGCATTAAGGTGGCAGAACTGCTGTAACTGTGAACAGCAAAATTACCAAAGCTGGCTGCAAAACAGCTCACTGTGGACTTTTAGTTTTCCTCTTGCATAATTCCTTAGGATCCTCTTCATAACAGGGTGGGGTTTTTTCCATGAAAACAACAATACAGATTTTCTGGGGCTCTTGCTCCACACATGGTGTGGTGTGCGCTGTGGGTACCAGGTTGCTCAGGAGCAGGATGCTGCTGCAGGTAGCTCTGCAGTTCAAAAGCACTGCTGTGGAGAGCTTTCCCAACACCCCAGACAGGTGGGTGGGAGCAAGAAGGGCCAGCTGCACTTAAATAAATAAATAAAACAAATCTTTCCTAAAGCTGATCAATATTAATAACGAAGCTGAGTGGATGAACAGGATGTATGTTTTATTCTGAGGGGAAAATGAGGGAAATAAAAACAGAGACAAAATACCTCTGCTGCTAATCAGACCTAAAGTTTAATAGCTGCAGAATGATCACAGGGCTGCTGTAACTGCCTGCAGTTGTTTGAACAAGAGTCTTGAGTTTGCACGTTGTGAGTTATTGGAAAATCTCTCTGCCATTAAGTGCTTTGATGAAAGATGTACTTAAGGTCTAAAATGACCAGAGGAAGCAGAGGAACGAGCGAGTGCTGCTGCTGAAGATGCCTGAAAGATAGATTATATGGTGTCATATGGCATTTGATGCCTTAACTGGAAAATGTCTGAGCCAAAAATGAGTTAGACTAGTGAGATGCAAGCTCTTTGCAACTTCCTAAGCTTAGTTCAGGCTCAGGTGTTTCCAAGTTCAAACACGGCTTATCCACTTTGTGCTTGAATAACAAGCTGAATTGGAAAGATATTTCTTCTAAGGCAGGAGGTTCTTCTGCTTTGGTTGGAGGCTTTTCACAGGCTGGGCAAGAAAAGCATCAGATAATCAATCTTTTTGTGGTTCCTGCTAGAAACTTACTCAGTTCCAGCTTTCTGTGGAGAAATGGCCAGAAAAGTAAATAAAGAAAAAAATTCCTCTTGCAACTCAAGGGCCATAAATCTGAGCATAAATTGAGAGGTGAAATAGTTGCTTTCAAGTCTGAAAGTACAAAAGGAGAAGGAAAAAAAAATCAGATGATCCACTTCTTAAAAATCCTTGTTACTAGGACATCTTGTTTCCAGCTTTTCTATCTCAAGAGTTCTTTTTTCTCAAACAATATTTACTCAGAGTAACCTCTACATCACAAACACTCTTATCTCTGCTTTATATCAGCCTTAAGGATTAGGAATATAGATCTGCTTTCCAGACTGACCGTCTGGCTTACTGACCTGAGCTTGTTCACTCACAAAGCAGCACATGATGCCATTCTTGTTAAAACCACAATTAGCCAAAACTCTTTACAGGAAACATGAGCCCAATAAGGATGGATAAAATAGGAAATCACGTGGTTCATCCATAACCTGCTTGTAACATGAAGGTACACGGATCACTCCTGCGTCCCCTTGCCAGCTGCAGGCCCGTCAGTGAAAAGAGCAATGAACAGATTGATGTTTTTAGGGTATTTTTCATCTTCCAAACCGTTTAAACAATTAAAAATTAATTTTCTCTTAACACTTGGAGAAAATATGAATATTTTTGTCCATGATGCAGCTGAATGCTTTTTGCTCACAGAGTGTCTTGGAGTCTCTTGGATGGGTCATCAAGTGTCTGGATTGGCACTCGAGTGTAGGCTTCCGACCTCACTCTCCCCTCCCAGCCAGGCTGAGACATTGCTGTCCCTGCTCTCTCTCTCCTGTGCAATCCAACTCTCCTCTTGAAATCTGGACTTGCCCAGCAGGCCAGTCCTGGGAATTAACTGCAAACTGCCTGTGGAATGTAATGGTTTGAGAAGCCTCCCCATTTTCCAGTATGTCCTACACGCAGGGAGACCACAGAGATTTTACTGGTGACGACTTTGGTGTCCCAGCCCATCCGACACGAAGTCATGGGGCAGCTCTCACTTATTAAACTTGGAAACAGAGCCACAGCCCAAAGCAAATGACTCATTTTAGCACACATGGTGCTGGAATTGGTTAAAGTGTCACCAGGGAATATTAGAACTGATTTTATGATTATTACTATTCTACAAACACAATAAAATAACAGCTACAGTGCAATTGCTGAGATTAAGTGTTTTCACACAAAAATAATAATTATTTTAAAAAGTAAATTGAGAACTATTCATGCTAGGGAGAGGAACACAAGGGAAATGACACAAATACTGCAGCTTGAGGCAGAACCTTCACTTGTGCTCTTGAGTTATCCATCACCATGCCCCTAAAAATTAGAAAGGGTCAGTACATCAGCGCTTCCATTGGGAAAGCATCAATCCTGGCATGGTGTTCACCACCAGAACATCTCAGCTCTGCTCTGGGCAGGTTCCTCAGCCTTTTTCAGTCTGTACAGCAGTAAGCTGTTGTGATTGCAAATTCGGGAAGGAGTGGAATGAATGCTGTGTGTCTTATAACTGGTGTCTAATCCAGCATGAGTGCCTGCTGAAGCTGTTCTTGCAGCTGGATATTCATAATCCCAAATCTTTCCTTAGGCAGAGGCAGTGTGAGAGTTCCCTGCTACCTTGCCGTGTGCTTTCAAAATCAGAACTGCCTGGTACCTTTGAGCTCAGTGCTTTTCTCATGAATTTGTTTTAACACTGTCTTCAAGTTCAAAGCAGATGAGTGCTGGAAAGCCTGCACAGGTTATTTGTTCTTATATGTACCCAGACTTGGAATGACCTCACCTAACAGAAGAAAGAGGCAGTGCATAAACCATGCAGGACTAGTTTTCTCTGCTTTAAAACACTCCTGTCTAAACTTGGCTCATTTGGGCGAGAGATTTTTGGCCGAGAAGTTTTTGGTGAGTGGTGCCAGGGGAAGGTTACTGCTGTTCCTCTGGCACTGCCATTTGGATGCGGACAATCTTCTGCAAAACCAAGGTGAAGTAGCAGATCCATTTGTTTCACCATGTCTCTGCAATGCAGAAAATTAAGGCTTAATAGGATATTTCCCTCTGAACAGTACTAAAATTTGGTTCTCTGTCCTAGTCCCAAGGGCTGGCTGAGGCTGCAAGGTACCTCAGGACTCCAGCTTCAACTCAGATATTTTTCCAGAATATTTTTCAGGTGGAGTACGAATCCATAGTCATGCCAGCAGCTTTTCCAACTCAGTTTGCAGAACTGTTTCAAAACTGTTTGAAATTTCTTTGAATGTCTCCTCAGGATGTGTGCAGTCTGAGAGGCTGGCTCTCTCTTAGATGGAAGAGTAAAACTGTTCCATTGAAACAAAATCAGGATGTTGGGTTTTTTTATATTTAATCAACTCTTGATTAATGTATGTGAGTGGACTTGTGATCAAGTTTGTAGTTGGATTTGCCAAAGTCCACCCAAAATGTGCCCATATTCCCAGCCCTGTTGTCATTGACTAACCTTTGAATGGAACACATGGGCAAAGGATCAAACCCGCTATGGCATTTTACTTCTCCTAACTGTAATATGTTGCATCTCCTCTCCCCCAAATAGATACTTTGAGGCTTTGCTGATTCAAGTTAAAAATTAATGAAAGCAGCCTTAGCACTCACAAGTAACCACACAAAAATAACATGGTGAGGGTGAGCAGGGGAAGAAGGGTAATTTCGAGAAAGAGACTGACTTCTGGGCTAACTTCAGTGTGGCTTGCCTTTATAAGGGATAAAGTCATTTCATGACAATTATGATTTAAAAAAAGATGGATAACAGATCTCTTTGCCCCTGCTGTGACTCCACTGTGCTGTTGTTTGGAGTCTGTAAATGTGTAGGACTACAAGTACACTCTCCTTAGACTTACATAATTAGCATGTTGGATGTCATCAAATTTATTGCCAGCACTCCCAGTAAAGCCCCTCCACTCCCACTCTGGACTTGCTGCCAGCTATAATGTTCAATCTCACTGTCTGCCATTATACTTTCATGATGCTGCTCAGTGCAGCAGGTCACCGGTGCCTGGGTGGTTTCTCCTACCCTCCTTCCCCGTGTGATGTAATCGTTCATAAGACTGACAGCCCGTGCAATAAAACTGTTTCAGATATCTATTAATATTTTAACATGCTTTTAAGAAAATTTGGCCTTTTGTAGTTCTGGTCTCAGAACAGACACGTGTAATGGTTAGTGATACACATTACACTCCAGAGCAGTCGTTCTGTAGGTATGTTCCCTTTGTTTGGACTCATGTTTTAGCCTCTATTGTTACCAAAAAATCTTTGCTAGTTATTTGTTTAGACTTTAGGTTGGAGTAATGTGATGACCAGAATAAAACCACTCCTTTTTTCCTCCCTAAAAAGAAAGACTGATTAAGACCATAGTTTATTTTTTTTAGCTCCAAGCCCAGGCTTCGCTTTTGCCCTCTGGTACCTGCTCTAAACCAAAAGTAGCCGGACTGTGGGTGTGTGTCTGTGGCCCTCAAGGATGTTAACTCCAGATGCCAATCCAGTGACAAAAGCTGGCAGGTTTCTATTAACAAGAGGGCTGCTTGCTTTATTTTGTGAAATCCACACCTGCAGAGTCTCTCTTGCTCATGGCCATGAGTCTGCCCCACACAGGGGTCCCATTTGGGAGCCACCCATCCCATATCTCTCAGATGTTATATGGCCAAAGTTATCTTCCACGGCTGAGAAGTTGTAGCCACACAAAAGAGAGCACGGAGCATGTTAATAAGAATCTATAAATTAATCTGTATATAACACCTTGCGAACACTTAGGTTTTATAGGTATTGTGAGCTGAAAGCTTTACCAGTCATTCATCCTTTATTGTGTTCATTATGGGAATATGACACCTTGATACCAAATATCTGCACGTTTAATAAAGCACCTCAGTGAATTAACTGCGTGATTGGTACAGTATTTCTCCTTTTCACTAATCAGAAATGTAGGATGTATTACTCCTGATGAATCCTTAGACATTCCTATATAGATAAATTAACTAACTGGCTGTTAATAATGTTCAAGGGATTTAAAATAATATATTTTCAGTCTTTTATAGGGTTGATTTAAATCTATAAGCTTGGATTGGACATACAGAAAGGATGAAAGTGTGGCTGCACTTATTGCCCTAAGAGAATAAAGAGAGTACTTTTTCTGTTACATGTATTAAAAGTACTGGCCAAATATTTTCAGTATTCACTACTCCAAGGAGGTGAAAAAAAATGACCACTAGAACTGACACAAATGCTGGTGACATGGACAGATGTTGAGGCCTGCTTGTTTAATCACCTCTTGTAGATAACAAAGTGCAGGTAACATTTGCTGTAGATGACAAGGAGAGCTCATCCAGCTGCTGTGGAGCTCTCTGACACTGTCCCACATAAGGGAGAAAACTGGGACTGGTCTGGTGACAGGTCACCATTAATGAAACCTTCAGATTTTTGTCGATGCCATGGTATTAATAGCACAAACGTGGACTCAGCAAAGCCTGTGCTTAAAGACCTGCACAGGAATGCTCTTGTTACTTCACTGAGACCTGGGTATCTGACCTGAGTAACTCTGACCATTTGGGTTCAGCAATACCTCAGACATGCTGGATTAATGGAAGAGGCAGAATCAGCTGCTGTAATTAACTTTTCACTGTTTAAAAAGAAGCACAAATATGGTTTGGATGGTGCAGCATACACTGTAAATAGAAAAACCATTGTAGCAGAGGGAAAAAAATCATCAGGGAGAGGTGCTTTTGAGCTTGTCATAGCTGCTGTGGCTTTTATCCCATATCAGACTGACAGATGAGATAAACACCCCACATTTTAGTCAGATCCTATTGTTTTGTCAGAGTTACTTAAATGTATTTACAATCTCTGAAGCACTTTTTTTATAGTAATGGTAGTGAAGCCTTTCCAGACGGAATAAAGATGATATAACATTCTCGAGTACCTCTGTCTTCCTAATGGAATGACTTACATTGCAGGGGATATTGTTCTGCTGAGCTCCACTAAAATACATATTTACTAGTCAATCTAGTAGTCATCTTGGCAGTCAATGCCATGATATCACAGCACTGTGTCTTTCAGGAGAACAACAAAGCAAGCAGAAATTCTTTCTCTGGGACCTTTTTTTGTCTCCATTGATACTTCTATATTTAAAAGAAGCCACATCATTAAATGAGAATGAACCACCTCTGCTACACAGTGCAGTGGTCGTGTTTGTCTTCGGGATTTCATACAGCAATGAGAAATAGGGCATGCCAGGTCAGGACTGCTGTAAACATTGCCTGCAGCTGGTGGTGCCCAGGTACCTTAGCCAGGGCTGCTCCCTGCAGAACAGGAACAGGACAGAAACAGAAGAACAAAAAGATGATGAACTGTTCTAAATGATTTTGAGACATCCCTTGGTAGGCAGGTACTCCATGCAGGACTTCTTTTTTTATTTATTGTAAATGCTATCACAAGATACTGTTAATCCCTGAAGGATAATGATGGGTGATTGGGAGTCACATACTTGGATTCCAGTTTATGCTGGGATTTCTGGTCTTCTTTGAGGAACCTTATTCCCTTTTCCCATTACAGCCAAAAGCTCGAGAGAAGTCCTGCCATTCAGATTCTTAGGAAAAATAAAAAGATAAGACAACTGGGAGTTTTCTGAGGGCACTTTCAGGGTTTCTGAGCTTAGACAACTTCAACTGCCTGGCACTCCTGTAAATGTGCCCCTCATCTTTGCACAAGAAAATTAGTCCAAATGTGGGACAGTTTCTGCCTGCTCATATCCCTTGGGAAGAGATCCAGTTCAAAAATGTCTTCCTCCCTTATCAGCAGTGCACTGAAAAGCAACAAAACACGAGATAAACCCTCAAACACACAAAGGCAGCTATGAAAAGCTTTGAAACCCCGTTCCCATAGCATTTGATCAGCTGTTGAACCAGGAGATTGTCACACCACAGATTAAGCAGAGGGCCATTGTGACCTTCATTTTCACAGCGGGGCACCACAAAGTTATTTAGCACCAGTGCTCCTGTGACGATGACACATCGGGAAAACTGAGTGCTCGGTGGAGCTCTGATTCAGGCTCCACTCTGTGCTTTGCTGGCCTGGCAGGGCTGGGACAAACTGCTCCACCACCCTCCAGGGCGTTTGCCTCTGTATGTGCCTCTGTCTTGGAATAAAGGTGGGGAAGGTGCAAAGGGTTGAGGTCTGTGGCAGCAGGAAGGAGTGTGGGGGGTCATGGGCGTGAGCGTTCCCTCTTGGCAAAGCCCTGCTGTGCTTACAGCACCGTATTCCCATTTATTTGTGGTTTATTGTGACTGTGTCCCTGTCAAGGAATACACACCAAAAACCATTAATAAGGAGAAGACTCGACAGGAGGGGGAGCAGACTGAGAGCAGTGCAGGCGGCTCTGTGCAGGGAGCACTCCGGCTTGGGAGGGAGACAGGACGATCAACAGGGGCACAGCATCAAAACAAAACACCTTAATTTTGGCTTCGGCGGCTCTGACAGGTGTTCACTGCTTGTTTACCAGGGCAAAAGGTGTCACAGAATATTTGTGGGGTGTAGACAGTCCTGGAGACACCACACTTTGGGTATCTGACTGCATATGAGGCACAGCAGGATTTCATCCACTTCCTTTGGTGTCCCTTTCCATGACAGCGTATTGATGTTTGTCCAGAACAGGCAGGGTTGTCTATTTTTGGAATAAGGAGATGTAGTTCAAGAATTTATATGGAGCCAAATGATTGCAATTATATAATTTGAGCTTTATAAACTGCTTAAAAGAATAACACCTTTATTCAACGGAAAAGTGAATGTTTTCCAGAAACTGAAACGCTCTTATTTTGTACCTGTGTAACCTGTGATTTGTTTTGGCAGCTACCTTAAGGTGCTGCCAGCTGTGAAAAAAGCTATTGCATGTCCCCACCGTTCAGTGTGGGTGAAATGATCTCTGTAGATGGAGCATGTGAATATCAGTTTGCTACATTTATAAAGAGCTTTAGGGTACTTCAGCATGAAAGGTCCCATAGTAGTGAGAGATATTGTTACTATAAAAGCATTTTATCCTGTTTTAGTATGATGGTTTATTGAGTTTTAAAGTACTTTTCATAGCAAGCATATATATTAACAGCAGCAGCAGAAACAGATGGGAATAAATACATGTTTTTAAATGAACTTCCTGGGTCAAATTCTGTGTGATGTAAACATGGAGTAAGAATGTTTAACTTGGAGGCAAATCCCCATTTTTTTATAGATTAAATTACAGTCCCTTGAATGATATTATGGCCGGTTTCATATCTGAGTAGGAGTGAAGCAGCTCTTGTACTTCAAAGTCGATTTGAAAGCAGTTTGTCCTTCTCCTGTGTTGCTGCAGCTACAGGCAAACACCTACAGTCTTGTTTGCCACTCTGTAAAATGCTTAACAATGAAACACAAACAAATTTCATAGGAGAAATACCAATGGATTGTACCCCAGAGGAACTTTCTGTGTAGATGTGGCACAGAGATACCATAGAGAGCACAGAGGGAAACATCAGCAATAGCTTCTGTGTGACTGACCACATGTACAACACCATCCCCTGTGAGGACAGTGGACAAGCAGGGTCTGTCTCCACACCCTTGTCCTGGAGAGGGGTGTTTATGGGGGAGCTGATGTGCATTGTACAAGCGCTCTTATTGTTTATTGCAAACTGATTTTAAAAGACAAGCTGGTGCTCTTTCCCGTCTAGCCAGAAGTCTATACATGGATTTCTGCCTGTGCTGGAAAAACCCTCCTTGTGAAGCATTTTTCATCCTTGCAAAAATACAGGGATCAGTTTTGTAATGGCAAGAGAAGAACATTTGCATCCTTTGCAAAGGCATTTCTCTAATAATGTTGTCTTTCAGTATTTCTATAGAAAACTTAAGCAAATATTCATAATTTTTCCCCTGTTTTATATTCTCACTACTTTGTTACTACTCTTGGGTAAAACAATGCATTAAAATAAGACTGTATTAATGATAGTCATTCATAAGACCATTAATGATACTTTTTGCTGGCAAAATATATCTGAATCTAGTGTTGAAGAAATGCATTGTACAGACCCCTTGACAAAAAAATAAATTAAAATGAAAGCAAAAATCAGCATGTTAATGAATAATTTAAGTTGCAATTTCTTCTCCCTCTGATGACTCTGCATCTCTTCACACCCATTCGCTAGAAATCATAATAAAATTAATACAAGTTATTCTTAGTCAGGCCTATAGGTGATATTGAGCATGTGGCAATGCGTATTAAAAAAAAAACTTGATATACTATAAAAACCTCATCTCTACAAAAAGGTGACATAGTCCTTTAAAAATAGCTCTTCCAATCCATTGTGCAAAGACACTGACAAAGATTGACAGCTTTTAGAAAGGTGTAATGTTCCCAAGCCAACTGCTAGCACAGCTCAACAAGATAAAGATCAGTAATTCGATCCAGAGGAGAAGGCTAAATGTTAGAGGTTAAGCTGCTATGTTCCTACTACTAATCAAGCTTCAACACCTTATTTTAGCATCATCAGACCTCAATAAGGAAATGGTGAATTATTAAAGCTTCAGCATCCTGGTACACATTGATGCTCTTCTGAGAAGCTGTGGTTTAAAACATGCTGGCTGTCGTCTTAATTGACATGTGCTGGATCTTTCTGACTACGTAGTGGTGTGCTATTTTTTCTTTCTTTTGCTTGGATACTGATAATTTAAGGTTAAGATACTTTTAAGGTGCAGTATGCTGGTCTAATGAGGACTTAATGGAGTGGAACAGTGATCGTTTGTACAAACTACACTGGACAGACACCTACTGCATATCAAAATCGAGACACTACAGATCCTGACACTGCGCCTACTTTTGTCCCGGCCTCCATCAGCACATTTTTAACCTGGTTTCCTAACAAAATGAGCCTCAGTGGCTGTGCTCGCCACTAGATCTCTTCTTCCCTGATGGCTTTCAAACTCTCTGGCCAATGTCAGCCAAATCTGACTGATGGTAAAGTCCTACAAGGGAAAATCAGGGCAAGGAGCAAGATCTTCAGTAGCTGCCTCGTCTGTCTGACAGTGGGCATTGTGACAAGTCTCTGAAGAAATTTTTCCTTCCTGTAAAAGAATTCAACTGAGAAACTTGTTTTTGAATGCTATGAAAGCTGTTATTGTTTATGTGGAGTTGAGAAAAGAGTTTAAGTTAGCCTTTATAAATATTTCCAAAAATTCAGTATTGGCACAAGTGCTTTGATTTATTTCAGCAGATGTTGCCTCTATGTATATTATACCATAAGAACCAGAGAGGTCTGAGGGCCAAATTCTGCTTTGATTTCCCACAAAATGTTCCATTTGAAGAAGACAGGTCAAGTTTCCAGGTTAGTTTTACATAAGAAAAGGGATATGCAGAGCTGTCAGCACTGCTTCAGTTGCTCCCTCTGAGCCTGTGAGATGTGCTCCTTGCAGGGACAGTTTCCTGCACTGTGCTCAGGCCATCTAACAGGTCTGTTTGTATTTATTATCAGCCAAATTTCCAGCCAACATTAGGCTGAGTGTCATTATATTTAACACGGGGACATAAATTCCATCGATGCTCTAATTTATACTAATGGTAAGTAAAAGAGTTAATCCAGAATTACACAGAGCAGTGCCCACTAATATGCCTAAAATATCCAGTGTGATCATTACTAGTCACAACCCTCCAAAGCTATTTCCTGGCATCTGCACTCCCCAGGGGCAGATACCCACAGCATTAGTCAAGCCAGGCACTCCTGCTGCTACTGCATCTCCAAAAAATACTGCTCTTAAAAAGAGACAATGATGATGTCTGTTTTATTAGCAGTCACACTGACATGATAAACAGCCCAGGGTTTTTTGCCATGTATAAATGGGAATTTGGTCCCAGATATAGTTGCGGAACCCTTGGCGTAAACATTCAATTTATTTATTTAATAATGTTCTTTCCCATTTTTCCAAGTTTAAAGTGACTTTTGGTGGGGGGGCGGTGGGGGCAGTCTGCATTTTGGAGATTTTAGCTCACAAAAACCAGTATTCTTCCCCTGCTCTGTAAATATAGTTCTTGTAGCTGATTGCTCCTGTGCTAATTCCATCACTGTGATATCCCATGCATGTATGAGATGCAAAGAGCAGCCTAGCAGGGTTATGCTAAAGGAAATCCTGGGAAGTCTGCAATTATTGCACAGATCGGTGTGATAGAAATGCAGCCTCTTTGTCCTTGCAAGAATCTTTTGACACCAAAAAAAAAAAAAAAAAAAAATCACACAAAATGTTCCCATTTCACAAATGAGTCCTCCTGGCATTTTCTATTCTTTCCTGTAAAATTACTGACAACTATACACATTTCTATGATATTACTTCAATCTGCATCACTAGGAAAACCTAAGAGCTTATTAAAGAGATTTATTCTTTCAGTCTTCAAGGTGTAAAGCAGTTTCTTACAAATGTGCCCCATCAGCTTGATGCATGTCTGTGGGAAGGGGAGTCTGGCTTAAAAGGGGTTTTAAGCGAGCCATGTTCACTGCATTCCCTGGGTGGTGAGCAGGAGGCACTGGGGCAATTCCTGTCAGCAGCACGTTTGCCATTTAATTCCTTAACAAATGCAGAGGCTTTAGAGACACCTTGTAACTCCACAGAAACCCGGGTACTCACTCTGTGACTGGTGCCGTGCCATCCGTCTGCTGTTGTCACTTTTGACCTGCACGTGCAGCAATCCAGAAGCTGTCTCTGGTGGTGGCTGAAGCAGAGGGCTTTGGCTTTTGTAGTCAACAACAACAGTCACCTCATTTTTGGTTGCTTAGATTTCTCAGATTTTTTTTTTCTGTTTAATTTAAAGATAAAAAAGAGATGGGGATATAATCAAGTAGAGCTTGTATTTCCAAGCAAGGACAGTCATTTCTCTTCCACTAAGTACAAGTCCCACTATATGGACAATGCCACTGAGAAATTAGTGGGACTCAGCAGAAGGAATGTTAGCAATATTGGTCCTGAGATGGCAGCTTGTTATGCACAGAAGAAATAGTAGTTTTGTGGAGTGGTTCTCCTCCTTCTTCTGCTCTCACAGCAAAAGCAATGAAAAAACCAACACTTACAGATGCCAAGGATCTCTCAGCTTTTTAGAATTAAATTATGTTGTACATTTTTTGCTTTTTATTTGAAATCTAGAATACATTCTGTATTGGCAGTCTGAGGAGAGCTGAAGTCAGTAATTTAGCAGTCTGTAAAACCCATTGTAGCTGGAGGTGCTGATTGGGGAAGGGCTCCAGTGCCCAGCCCTTGAGCAGAACAGCGACTGCAGGCAGTTTGCAAGTGTGTGGTGTAACAGAGGCCTGAAACACACTCCAGCATCTATCCAGGACCTGTGAATCTCCTTAGCAGGCTGCAAATTTGTACCAGCAGCAAGCCTGGAGCAGCCTGTTTGGGCTGCAAGAGCTGCACAGTGCCTGGTGCTTCTGACAGGGAGGAGCTAAAGCTGTGTTCCCATTGCTAGATGGTTTAACCTCTTTTAATCAGTCTCAGAGTTCAGAAAGCAGAATGAGATTATCTTGACTGTGTTGCCGCCTAGAAATTTTCTCTCTGCAAACACCTTATCTTCTAGTCTGTGTTACCAGGCAGGAGGAAGACCCTGGCTCCTGCCATCACTGCCCACCTCCTAGCCTTGATTTTCCTCTCCCAAAGTGGGTTTTGGAGCTGCTCCAGGCAACAGCCCTCGGCTTGGAGGAATCACAGGGGGAGGGTGGGTTTTTGTACAAAGCGCATAAATCTGTTTGTCAATTCCATGTGTGGACTCAATTTTCCCCCAGAAGTGCCTGCAAGCACATCCATGTGTATTTGTGTGCAAGTGTGAGTACAGACATAGGTGCTTTGAAATCCTGCTCCTAACTCCAGCTTTTCCAGCCAGGTGGGTACTGTAGCTCACAGGGGATGGTTGACAGTGAATACTCCCAGCTTGAGTGGAATTCATCACCTGGGAGGGGAAATTATCCCAGCCTCACACCTTTGTGATTTCCTGACCCTGCTTGGACATTACAGCATTGCAGGAGCAAGTTGAAAAATTATTGAAAGATGAAGCTCTGCATGACTTCACCTGAGCTTAGTGGTGGTGTGGGAAGAGGGAGCAGCAGGGTCTGGGGGATACTCGCTCCTGGGTTAAGTTTCCCTCAGTCTTCCCAGCCCTAACAACAGTGACAGTATTTTTAAAAGTAACAGCTTCTCTCTCTGCTAAAAAGCAAACTCTGCTCTGGTTGCATCTCTTTTCTGGGCGTGCGGAGCTGTAACGTGAGGAAGCTCAGCCTGGGAAATAGACTGACTTGAGCTCTTTCCAAATAACGCAGGGGAAGCTGGTAGCGGCAACATGACACTGTCAACAAATTGACAATTCACATTCCCTCATGTGGTGTCAAACAGGCACTGCTGCACTTCCCTGTACTCGCTCCAAACGGGTCCCGCTGGGCTGCGGCAGCGCGCGGGAGTTTCACCGCCGCAAAAGCCGGCAATGGCAGGGCAGCTGCCAGCTCCAGCAAACCCCATGGACACCGAGAGGGGATTCTGTTTGCTCAGCTCACGAGGTCTCAGCAAAATGTTAGTAGAACCTATAAAACAGCATCATCTCCGACTGCCTCAGCAACCCCCAGCAAACCTGGTCAGAGAAGGAACTGAGGAATGTCGCTGGAAGGGATGGATCCTTGCTCTGCTCTTCCCGAAGCTTTGATAGAAGAAAGAGATCTTTTTGGTTGGGAAAAGGCTGCCTTTGGGGCTTGTAGAGCCACGGTGGAGAGGTAAATCAGTCTCTCCTGGGGATACTGGCAGAGGAGAACCAGAGCTGGGATTAAACCATCCCCATTTTTAACTGTAACAAGGTATGAGGACTCTTCCTGCTCACAGCAGTTAACATGGTCAAGGCACACTCATCCTGCTTCAAGCACAGGAGGGAGGCTCCTGAGGCTGAATTTCGAGATATGAACGCTGCAAAGCTTAACATCCTTCAGAAAGGTGGGGAAAGGCTCTAACAATAAGATTGGAGACACAAGTGTCACCCCTAAAGGTGAGAAAATACCTCTCCTGCAGGTGCTCAGTGTGACCCCGAGGCTCCTCTGCCACCAATGCACAGGGCAGGTTCTCCAGAGCAACTAAGGTGGTTGCAGCCTCTTTTATGGATCCGTGAGTCCTGTAATGGAGGTACAATTGGCTCCTGAATTGGACAGTCTAATTTCCTAGTTTTTCAGAGTTACAGAGTAGTGCCTTGCAGGTACCCGTTTGATATAGAGACTGCTCCTCACTTCCGAAAGCCAGGCCAGATGCAGAACTCTAACTCAACATTTCAATTGTTAAAAAGCTTGGCTTTCCCTTCTCTGCTGAGAAACAAATTTGTGCCATTACAGCTGTATCCATCATAGCCCTTTCCCATTCATTTTCTGCCAATGCTTAACCCGAGGAGTTTGACGGAGGAAGTGAAACACAAGAGCAGTCACCAGTGGTGATGATCTGTCCCCGAAGCCTGATTCAGTGAATTGAACTCATCCATTCAGGGAACAGAAGCACTCAATAAGACATGTGGGCCCATCTTTTAAGGTATTTAGGTCCTTAACTATTAATGTTTCCAGTGTCTGCTAGGTGTTCAGGCACTTTCAAAAGCAGGATCTGCCTGCTCCATGAAAAACTGCTTGCTCTGGAACATTCAAGCCAACTTCGTGGAAAAGCTTACCTCTGCACTTACATTGTGGTCAATGATGTGGGTTAGGATTAATTTCAGCTAATCTTGGCCATGGAAAAATCAAGTGTCCCATTTAAGCTACTCACCTGGGCTGTCTCTACAGCAAAGGAGAGCAGGATCTCTAGAGGGTGAATCAACTCACCTAATTTCAACATCTACCTTTGGGATTGGGTGAGTTGTCGTCTCACTGCCCTAATGATAAGAAAACCTGGGAAAGCAGTTTAGGTAAACACCTAACTTTTAGGTGACTAAAGTAAGGTGAAATAAATCCCTCTCACTGCAAGTACTTTTAGGTAATGAATAATTTCAGAGTATTTTAATTTGCTTGCAGACACTTCAAGAACAGAAAATGAGATAAAATTAGTCATGTGGTTAATTCATTATGTATAATTCCCCTAGCTAGAATCAGGGCAGAAGCCTGCCCAATAAGTCTAACCTCATGACTCCCACTGACATTTTTACAATTTGAAGAAAGCAGAAAAATCCCCCAAATTGGCTTTTCACCTAGTCCCATGAACCAATTTCAAGTCCAAAATTAAAAGTTTTGAGCTTGTGTGAAGGTTTGAACCAGAATCTTTGCTGTTCATGGCAATTCAGACAACCCTACTGTTAATGAATAATGTGAAATAATCAGAACACACATCTGAGGCACACATCTCTGAGAATGCATCCATCCAGGACAGGCTTGTTATAAAACTTTCTAATTGGTATTGAAATAAATTTGTAACAAGTGATTCTTATCAAGAGAGAGTAAAGGAGGTGGCAGAAATCTTTTATTGCCAATCCAAATTCAGCTTCTTAGAGACAAGCAACCAGTCTTTTGTTTTGGGAGGTGAAAGTCACTCAAAAAAATTTTGCACATGTCCACAGCAATTGTCTACAAAATGTGCCTGCTGGGCTTGGTACAACACACCAGCACCTGCTGGTCTCTTGGAGGCATTGGCAGAGCTGTTTCTCCCACACTCTGCCTCCCTTCCCTGCACAGGGGGTTTGGAGATGCTGTGGGTGACCTTCATCCTTGCTGGATGAAGGTCCCTTGCTGGAACCACAGTATCTGGTCCAGACATATCCCAAATGCAGAGCTTGATGTTCAGAGGAGCCTGAATTCTGCCATCCCACAGATGGCAGCTGGGAGCCTCCTGCCTCTGCTGTTGTGTCTTGTGGCACTGGTGACCCTTCAGTGTGTGGGCAGCCATCATCTTCCAGGGTGCTTAAAGATGCACCACAAAACCTCTCTTGGTTTTGAACCTGTGTGTCTCCATTGATGAAGCACCCCCTTGGTCCCTGACCTGGGGTCAATGACTTTAAAGGACATTAACTAGCATTGACTGAGAGATTTGCTAAAGGTCAGGGCTTGAATAATTCAAGCCCCATAAAGATTTCACTAAAGTTGAGGCCCTCTGGGCAAGTACCTAGTTCACGTGGGCAGGGTGTCCATATGTCCCTGACAAAAGGGGATGGTGCTGCTCACACAAGTGGTCTGGGGAGGCTTGTCTGGGAGCTGTATATCTCTGCTTTATGATCTTGCATGAGAAGTTCTAGGATAAAGTGAGTTGGCCAAAGAGAGTGGCAAGAGAGAAGGGGAGATTGTTTAGTTGGCAGAAACCTGTGTGCACTTCTTACATCCAACTTGTGCAGCTGTTATGATCCCTGCAGTTCACACGGTGTCCCATCTCTGCTGAGCACCCTTTGGTTGCAGCCAGCAGCTCGAGTGATGACCAAACTGGATCTTTCTGCACTAAAGAACTTCAGGATGCAAGACACGTTGTTCCTGGTCCCAACAAAAACACATCCCCGCGATGCAACAGAATAATTCCACAGTCAGTGTCTAACTTGTATTCAGAGCATGCCTTAATGGGCAGGATGTTCTGCCTGGTGTCACCCTTTTCCTTTGAAAGGAGCACAGCAATGACTGGAGGGGGTATTTTGAGCTCTATACTAAAATCCAGACTGAAAATAGAATTGAGATGGAGCATATGTGTCTCGGAAGAGCCTGTCACTTCATCCCCTTAAGGAAAGACTGTTGACTTTAAGGAGTTACATGCCAGGACTTAGACCTCCAACAGATCTGGGTGACACCAAAACCACCCTACATTATTGTATAATTCCTAACTGGGGCCCCTGCACTGGGTCACGTCTCTCCCAGTGGTGCTGAGTTCTTGGGTCATCCTGGAGTTCAGGCAGCTGCCAAATGGACTTCTGCACAGACAGGGAAAGGGTGGAGATCCTGGAGCAAGGCAGGCAAAGAGGATGCTGTCTCCTGAGCTGGGAGATCTCCACAGCAGCCTGTGTCTGCTCCAAAGGTTTCTCGAAAAATTGGAGATAAAACTTGCTGGTTAGGACAGGCTTGTAAGTGTTACAGGCACCGTGTCTTGTCCTGCAGCCACACTCCTCCCCACAGGGGTAGCATCTCTGCACGGTTATCCCATGCAGGGTAGGGCTGGGTCTGACAGGCACAGCCTGGAGACCCGACGGGCTGTTTGGGAGAGCGAGTTGTGAGAAAGCTGTGGGTTAGGACGTGTCTGAAGGTGAACGAGGTCTGCACTGTCAGATGCAGAGGTAAAATGTGTCAATACTTTACCTTTCTTTGGTGGATGTGACTGGTGAGAGGTTTTTCTGTGTCCGCTTCGGGCTTTTCCAGTTCACAGTACGATACAAACTCAGCCCAACAATGCATGGAAATAGATCTGCAGGCTTCAATGAGACTATTCCTATGAGTAAGAGCTACTTAAATGAGTAATTGTTAGCAGTCTTTGTGTCTCTGTTATTTTAACTTTGAGTAATTCAGGAATGACTGTAGATGTATCCATATGATGACAGTTGTTCCAATGTTTTCATTCAAAGCTCTTCCGAAAAACAGGTGATGCTGTCTAAAAATGAACCAGACAGTCATTTGAAATTTTGTTTCCTTTGTTTGCTGTTAATAACAAAAGCGTATCTCTTTATTTGAAATTTCTCCTTTCTTTTTTTTTTTTTCCTCTGCTGGAGCACAGCAAGGATTCACAGGGCTTTGTGCTGGGACTGGGGCTGGAGCTAGCTCCAGCACCAGCTGGTCATAAAGCTACAAACATGGATCTATACGCTTTAAAAATCAAGAGAATTGCCTAGACAATCATTGAAATGGCATTTGGTTCAATTCCGTGTTAAAAAAAATATTTTGAAAGTTTGACCTGGTGTTATAGGGACTTTTTTTTCAATTCTTCTAAGAGAAATCCCAGTTTACCTTTTTTTCTTTCCTTTTTTTTTTTTTTCCCCTTCAGGTTCAACCCCTTTTATCACACTAAAGTGCCAATCAATATTGTGAGATAGATGTTACATCTTAGGTTTTTATAACATTACTTGTCCCAGAAGGGATACTGTATCTTTAAGGAAATGGACCCGATATCCTGTTTCTGAAGGATTAAAACACTTTAAAGAGACAGAAGAGGCTGTAAACCCCTATCATATTCTTATTCTCTCTTCATTATCTTGTCCAGTATCTATCCCTGCTGAGTAAATCTGGTTGTGTGTTTCTCCAAAGTGGTCATAAGAAGAAATTTATTTACTTCTCTTTGCACTGGAGGGGCATTACTGGGTTTCAAGGCTCTCCGAAGTAATAAAGATTTTGCAGTGTGTGCAGAAGGAGCAGAAATTCAGAACTTCTTTTCCCCCTCTGAGGTCGTTTGGCCAGCCTAAAGGGGAGACACTTCTCATTTTCTGACAGGCTTTATTTCCGTAAGATTTTCCAATTAGCAGGAAAAGGTCACACTAATGTTAGTGCTGTGTGGAGGAAGGGGGATCCGACTATGCAAACAGAGATCTCCTTGAAAGGACAACATAAAAATACAGTATTTTCCTTCATTTCTTCATTAAAGCTGGGAGGGGAGGGGTGTGGAAGTGGGCACTGCCTGGCGTGCGTGTGTTTGCCGGAGGGGGAGGGAGAGAGGGCTCCCTCCGGCCTGGGATCAGCACTTTCACTCCCTTTCTGGACCTCGCTTTTCTCTGAAACAGCAAATTGCATTCACCCCCCTGTCTGTGTGTTTGTCCACCTGCGTGGAAAACAGGCAGCCCGACAGATTTCCACCCTGCCGGGGCGAGGGGCAAGGAGACAACGAGCACACAGCACGGTTTTCCTCTTGCTCCCGATAGATTCCAGAGAGGAGTTGCGGGTGGGGTTGATTTTGGATGGTTGGTTTGGGGATTTTTAATCAAACTGAGCTGAGAGCAAACAACGCTGACTGCAGGCTTTCCCCTCTCCCCGCTCTTTGAGCCCTGCTAGAAGCATCTCTCTGTAGCTCTCTCGGCAGCTTTTGTTTTCCGTGCCCGCTGTGTGTGTCCCCACGCACGTGCACGCCAAAAGCACAAGAACTTTTTCCAGCGAGGTGAAGAGCCGGGAGGTGTCAGGACTTGCTCACACTCAGCTTTCAAAGAAGCCTCGCATTCTTCCTCCTCGCAGGCAAGCATCTGTCTCTATTTTTACAGCCCGGGAACAGCCGTGGCCCCAACTTGTGCCCCTTTCTCCACGGAGGGGCCGTAGCATTTAAATTTGGCTACGGGCGTGGGGAGAGGCAGGTGCACAAGTCTGGAATCTCTCTGCAGGCATTGAAGTGGTCCAGCTCCTCCCCGGCATATTTCCTCCTTAAACACATAACTGGCTTTGCAGCCAGGGAGCTGCAAACCATCTCAGGAGTCAGTTTGGGCTTGAAGGTGTTGTATTAGGGGAAACGGAGCAGAGTTCCTGCTGACACTCCTGGGCAGGCAGCTGTTGCCAGGAGAGGTTCATGGGAGATAAGAAATCTGTTAATTTTGGACTGTAACTTGCTGAACAGCACACACGCACACATATACGTGTGTGTGTATGTGTACATATATATATATATATAGCCACCAGAGAATTATTTCACAGGAAATTAAATATTTGCAGCTCTCCCACACCATTTCATATCTTGCCAATTCCCATAACCCCCTTTTCAGATCACCAATCCCTGCTGGAGCCCAGAAACTGTCTATCATAACCAGAAGTTTATACACTGGGAAACATTTCTGCACCAAATCCTTCACTGGAGTAAGCTGGCAGGATGCCACCAAAGTCAGAGCCGTCGCAGTGATTTACACCAGCTGCGGATCCAGCCCAGAGAAATGTGAACAACTCAGTGAGCTTTGTGCATCAGGGAGTTACACGGCAAGTCCCTGAGACAGTAAAAGCTAAAATATCCTGATCTCCCAAGGAGCTGATCTGAATAGTATTTTTTTCATCCGCATTAAGCAGGAGGCTTAGGCTGAACCATGGAAATCATCCCTTCCTTTTTGTTGAAAAGTGATGTTTTATCTTCGCTGAGTTTCCACTCTGACATTTATACCGAATGACAATTAACTTTCCTTTCCCATTAATCAAAAGTAATTCTCTTTCTGACAGTGTTTGGTGCTGGTGTCTGGGCGTGTGTAGCCCTTCACATGGAGGGATTCTGTATTTTTGCAGGGGGACAGACATCTCCCCTGGGATGTCCCTACAAGAAAAGCCACTGCGGGAGGGCAGTTTGTGGGGTTGGGTGAGACACGGACTCATGGGGAAGCACAGGGAGCAGGACTTGAGCTAGGTGGGAGCCTGGGGAAGGATGGTGGCTCCCCAGGAGCGGGGAAATCCGGCACTGCTGGCTTCCAGCGAGCAGCTTGCACTCAGAGATAACAGCAGTGGAGCAGGGAGACAAAGCACGATTCCCTTCACTGCCCTCCCCTTTCCCAGCAGAGCCACGGAGCGGCTGCCAGGCGTTTTTCCCACCTGCACATTCCTCTTGTTCGGGTACCTGCCGTGTCTCTCTTCCAGCCCTCTCCTCAGGGACCAACCAGCTTTGGTCTTAGTCCCAGGAATCTGGGCAATAAATCCCTTTTAGCTGTGGTTTGCAGGGTCTGATGCTCCTCCAGATCCCCTGCAGAAACACAAGGTGATCTCTTGCTCGTGCTAGAGCGGGTGGCAGTGCTCCCGTTTGCTTTAGTGGCACAGGATCAGACTTCACAGGGGATTTCTGGCAAACTATTTCAGCTGGGAATTAACCAGGGTCATGTTTAGAGTAGAAAAGAAAAAAAGATTTTTTTCTTTTTGTTTAAATATAAAGCAGCGATGTTGCTTGATTTTTTAAAGTAGATGTGAAAGAGAGAAAAGGTGAAAAATCTCTTTTATTAATTGATTTTACGCAATGTCCAAGTGTATGATGCATCAGTGAAACCAAGAAAATTGCACAAATGTTTGTTTTAACCTTAGAAATATAAAGCAACTTTCATAATAGCCCTCAAAATAGCCCTTTCTACTTTAGCACAGTTTAGAGAGGCGTAAGCTGACATGCAGGGATGCTACATGAGTCACTAATTGAGTCAAGTGCAGAACCTCAAACCCTCATTACCAGAGTTGCCTGTAGGTTTGTTTGTGTCTTGAGGTAAACTGAAAACCTGCAAAAAAACACGCAAAAGTGCTTGTGATCAGTGAAGCTGAGATTACTGTTCTGATTTCAATATTCTGTTCATCTGCTGGAATTCATCCAGCAGCTTATGGCGGAGGTGAAAAGGTAATGTCCTCCAAAGAGGAGCCACCTTCCAAAAACTTCCGCCTTCTCACTGATTCAATAAATCAGAAATTTAAACCCCAAAGATGTTTGCTTAGGGAATACATTCTTAGGGCCTGGCACCTACTCTTGATCTTGGTTTGCAGATTTGTACTGCTTACCTTTCATGTGCATTTGCTGCATGCTGGCAACACTTGGTTTGCAGGGACGTTCAGGAAAATGAACGTTGGGTAAAGAGCGGGAATTTGTTGCATGGCTGTGGTGATTTGTGATAAGTGGCTGTGCTTTGGAGATAGACAAATTTAATAAACACTCAGGGGATATAAAATAAATTAATCCCTACTGTTTATAGGATAAGACATGGTGTTTAATAACATTAATGCTGTTGTACAGAGTAGTCAAGAGCATGTCAATGTTCTGTTTTTATCTAGACCGTAGGAACCCGTGGGTATTAGAGAGCACACATTTAGCACCAGATGTAGCTGTAGGGCGACCCCAAGCCATAATAATTGAATGCCATTCAGTCCTCGGATGGCTGGATCTGGCAGTCAGTCCCTGGTGGAACTGGTGCCTTCCTGAGCTTTCAGGCATGAGTTTGCATTTTTACTTTCCTCTGCAAAATTCAGCTGTTTGTAAAGCTTAAACCTTGGCGCGTCCACCTGCTCAGCTGGCTCAGGCCACAGCTCCCCACAGGGCATGGCCAGAGCCTCACGCTGAGCTACATCCGACCCAGGACTCGATGGGACATTGTTGTTCAGCTGAGCTGCTGGTTAATAAAAACAAAGCCGCACCAGATGTAGAAACCTGCTGGAGAACCTGGATCGTTTCAAAGGTTTGACAGCTCGCGAGGCTGTGAGAATCCCTCTGCTGCAGGACTGCCCCAATCCTCTTTCGTTGCCTGTAGGGCAGCTTCAAAAATGCATCTGACGTCTTCAATTTATTAAACCTGTGAAATGATGCACTCTTTGCTTTTCAATACAAGTGAATGTTTTAAAGAATGTTTTTCAGAATTCAAAGAACATATCAAAACCAATGGAGGGCATATGTGTAATGACATTTTAAAAATCAAGCAGATAATTCCTGCTGGATAACTCAACATTGCTGGTACCACCTTGAGTACACAATATTGACAGTCACTTTACAAATAATTGAGTTATCTGAACAAACATGAGGAAAAAATATGCAGCTATTACATTTTATGTAAAGGAACATTGATGTTGGTCTTTCTTTTCCATTATGCCTCTAAGAAAAAGTATTTCTTGCTGTTATAATACATGCAAACAAGCAGAGAGAGATTTGCATTGAGTTGGCATTAGTTTTGTTAGGGCTGCCAAAACTGTGGCTCTCTGCAAGTGATATGTTTCACATTGCAGCATTCCTCTCAAAACTTGCAGAACTAAATAAATAATGGCACCGTGGATGAAACTGGAGAAAAATGAGCACTGCTCAAGCCAGGTGCCTAGAATTTCTATCGAGGCTGCCAGATTTTCAACAAATTAAACTTTTCAGATCCAATTCTGTAGTCTTTATGAAATTTTGATGCTAATAAAGCTTTGAATGGAATGAAATTTTTGTCTTAACTGAGTGCCAGGGACTTTGCATATAGCATCTCAGCCAGCACCTGTCAAAACCAGCGGAGAGACTACTGCTGATTTTTATAAGCACTGATGAGGCCAATCTTGAGACCTTTTTGGTCCCTGCTCCCTGTTTGGTGGATCTGATTTCTCGTTGCCTCCCCTGTCAGTGCTTGGGACTTTGTCAGCAGCTGACCATGCTGACCATGGTTTTGAGAAGGTTTCTTCTGTTTCTGACTGTTTTTCTTCCTGTGAAACTTGTCATTTACCCTTTAATTATACTAGTACAATTTTAACAATTTACTTATAATTATATAATGATAAATATAATAGCAGAGTTTGCTCATCAGCCTTATTTGCAGTTAAAAACGGACTGCAAATAAAAACCTGTATATATATATATATCTTGTAGTGAAATTTTAAAGCTTGCCTAATTTCAGACACCTGCCTAAATTTCTTTAATGAATAAGGATCAGTTCAGGGATATCCTTGCACCCAGCCTTTTACCTATGCATACCAAAATCAGGCTCAAGTAGGTGAGCAGGTAGGAAACACATCTCTTCACTAAACAACTCCACACTCTTCAAAGAGGCTCAGATGAAACTTCCAGCTTTGCAAAGTCTATATCTGTGGCTCACTGACCTCCTGGCAGCAGCAGCCCACTAAGTGTTGCTCTTGGCTGGAGCTCTCCTCAGTAATTTGGTTGATTGGATGAACAGGCATTTCAGTGACACAGACTAGATCTCCGTGCAGCAGCCCATCAGATCTAATCAGCTGGCTCTTTTCCATGCACACTGACTGAGGCTTTCAGGGGGAAGGTTAGTGGATGATAACTTTTCAAACTGGAGAACAGGTTAAGTAATGGCAGTTGGATCTTGGCCTCAAAAGAAGATAAAGGATTACTTTATTGCATGCAGAACTAGCATGACGGTGACTCTTCGCAATCTGAGTCATTCACTCCTCTGAAGATACATGAAGAAGTCTTGCTTTCACCTGCACCATCACAGCAATCCCAGCAGAGCATGTTCTAAGTTGCCGTGTAACCTTTGTTTTCTTACTGGGCTTGAGTGACTGGACAGACTCAGGAGCTGCAAAATTCAGTTCCGCATACCTGAGCTGGAGAAGTTTGTCCAGTTCTTTCCAGACAGAAAACTTTTCCAGACTGCCTTTCAAATTTAATGAAAACTTCTTTGGTCCACAAAGGTAAATACTGTAAGATACACATTTTGAATGGCTGGATCCTGGGATGGAAACTGAAAATTTGAAGTTGGGCTGTCTTAGCACAAAGGGGCAAGGAGCAGAGGAGATCTGAGCCCAGCTGCATTCAGATGAGGAGTCTCTTGAAGGAACCATGAGCAGTTAGCTGGAGTTTCACCTAGAAGAAGATAATGAAAATAGAGTAGATTTTCACCCCTTGATGTGTCTTACTGAGAATTTCAGGGATGCTCTTTATCCCCGGTGTTGACAAGAAAGTGCCTTGTGTCTTTCCCCAGCGAGTGGAGATATTTGATCTTATAGCCTATTCCTTGGCTTTCCCTCTTCAGCCACTGATCTGCAGGAGGAGTTGTTTTCAGGGGCTTTGATTTTGGTTAATGAATCATGAATTCTTCTGCGCAGAGAGGCCACCTAGCAAAGCCCATGTGTGGTGGGCTAGTGCAGGATGTGGTGTAAAATCTGCCTCCTTGAGATACGGGCCGCTTTACCCCAGAGCAAGGTGATGAATCTGGCCTGCCTACACACCATACGAAACTTTCAACCACGGTTTGGTACACCGTGTGCTCAAGAGTTCTCCTCTGAAGAGAAGGAAACAGTAGTTTGTTTGTGACTTGATGGGTATATCAAGTACAATTTGAAAAATGGCAATCAGATGCAGCTCCTCAGGAAATCCAGGCAATGGGAGGTCCTGTTTCTGCTAAAGTGCTCGGTCTTCCAGGAAGGAGAGAGAGCAGAACTGGAGAGGACTAGAAGAGTTAGATCAGAAAATTATTTTAATGCCTCAAGAGCTCAGGAGCTTTCAGGCTCACAGCTTTGGCCTTAGGCACTTAGGCACCCAGCTCCTCTTTTTGGAACTGATTCTTACTAAATTAAGAGTCTAAGTGCTGTAATAGAAATAAATAATAAAATTAATAAAAAATAATAAAATTCAGTATTAAAATTGCCATTGGGAAAACCAATAAAAGAAAAAGCCACCAACCATGTAATGGCTACTTTTAACCACTTAACATACAGTTTAAATCTCTAAAGAGGAATAATAATACATTTATTTCTGAAGTACCTGAAGTTGCCAAAGGCACTCAGGGTGCTCTGCGATATAAAACCGTTTCTAAAAATAAATTAGCACATTATAAAAAGGCTCTGTGTAGTGAATGTACTTAGTGAGCAGGTGAAATGTTTCTGACAGAACATGTTTCTCTTGGAAGAGGCTGGTCCACTCGAACTGGATCAGTTTGAGGGGGTTTCCAGTGTGAAGCTAGCCAGGCATTTCTGGGGTTTTTTTTACAAAAAAATAATCTTCCGGAGGTGCCAGCTGTGGGGCTGGAATGAAAGGCAGATGGTTGGAGTTGTTGATGGAGCCCCTTGGTGACGCTCTGCAATGCCAGGGATGCAGTGCCAGGGATGCAGTGCCAGGGATGCCCACGTGAGCCTGGGCTCCTCCACAGCCCAGTGCCCCCTTCCCCAACTCCATCCGGAGAGAAAAGCGCTCCCGGCCCCCCAGCCCTAGGAGCAGGTATAGAAGCAGCCCCTCTGCCAGCTGCAGCTCGCCGGGAGTGCAGGAGTGCAGCAGGGCCGGGAGGCTCCGGGGCTGCCGGGGCGCTGCCGGCCGTGCCCCGCAGGCACCGCTCCCGGCCCCGAGCCCCGCGCGGCTGCTCCGAGCGCCTCTGGCCCTCCGCAGCCAGCTGGCAACGACTCCGGCGCGGGGCCCCGCTGGAAAGCGAAAAAACAAAGCCGGGAGGAGGATTCCCGAGCTGTGGAAAGGGGAGAAGAGGAGGAGGGTTTGTTGTTATTTGCGGTGGCTTCGTTTGCACCGAAATTCCTTCCACAAAGAGCCGCGCGTCTCCGGCGGCAGCGCTGGCCGGGCTCCACGCGGATCAGCTGTTTGATATTTTTACGAGCGTCTCCCCCTCCCAGCCTCGGTCGGATCCAGGCCGCGGTGATGCAACCACGCTTCTTGGAAAGCCGCGGGCTCCGGCCGGAGCAGTTTCCAGAGGAGCTTCTTTAGAAAGTTGGCTGTTGGAAAGGGCCTGGGAGGGAGCTGCGCTGCGCTTTCATCTGTGTCCTAGGGCCTAATTGAGTTGAATACAAATATAAACTTATAACAGACGCTTCAGTCGCTCTCTTTAGCTCGTCTCACAAAAAGCCGGTTTAATGATCTTTCTGAAGGCTGTTTCACTGAGGCAGCAGAAAGGCACCAGCTTTACATCATTACTGAATAGCGCATAAAGGAATTATTTAGCAAGATGTTCTGTTTGTTAATAGACCCAAATCACAGTTTCTTTTACCAAATACTGCTTTTATTTGAGGTCTTTGAATGAATTTCATTCAAACAATGCTAACATCTGATGATAAAAACCACTAATGAGAGGAAAATCATCCACGGTTTTGATCTAGAGCTCTCATTAATTCCAAACTTTGCTTTTAGTTCGTTTTGCTGATCAAATCATTAGAACAGTTTTTATTACCACTTTGGCTCCCTCCAAAGAGAGTCAGCTTTCCACAAGCTTAAATTCAGTTCTCTTTGTTTTTCTTGTACTGAGTGGCATCACTCAAATGGAAGAAAGTGGTCCAGAAGGAAACTTTATCCAATGCCCAGGGAAGAGACCCGCAAATCCAGACCCGGTAAACCTGGGGACAGAATTTGGTTATTTTCTGTTTAGGTCTTGGACCATACACCTCAACTGATATGGTTTTTATTTATAGGAGTATATTTTTCCAGATAAAATGTGGAAGATACTTCTTTGTCTAGGGACATTCAGCACTGCACTGTGGAAATTTTTGCTCGATATGTGATGATTTCTCTGCTTGTTTACCCTGCTCCTTATACCTATTAGCACATGCTCTGCTGCCTTGTAAATTATTATTAATTGCTGTATAATTTTCTGCAATAGTTCCGAGCTGCAAGCTGTGCCTTTTTTTCTTTCTTTCTTTTTTTTTTCTTTTTCTTTTTCTTTTTCTTTTTCTTTTTCTTTTTTTTTTAAGAAGATAAAAGCCTCAGATTGCAAAGTTTGACGATCTCTGAAAGGTTTTGCAGTGCCTTCCTCACACCCCTGTCCAGGAGCTTGAGGAGGGCTTGAGGTGCAGGTGCATTGCACCAAATAGATACAGACAATATTCAGTGGTGATACCATTCCCGATCCAAATATTATCCAAATATTGTGCATAAATCCTTGCATCCTTTTCCCTTGCACAGCCAGAATTGTTAAGACATCCCTGGGAACTTAAAAGCTCTTGGAAAAAACAGTAAAATATAAAAAGGCAAATCAGCAAGGGAGGTTAAAAGACCCCCTGCCCTCCCACCCTGGGCTCCACCATGCTGCAGTAGGACACGGGTCAGGCATTCGAACTGACTCCCCAAAACATTTGCCCTCTTAAATTGCCACTGCCCTGGAGGGTGGAGGCCAGGCCAAAGTAGCACTTGAAATTTATGAAGATTAATGGTGAAGGCAGACAACAGTTCTGTGTTAGGAGACCAGGGGACAATTCAAACTACATTAATGGCAAGAAATAGAGAAAGTCATAAATGTAAGGGATAGAAGTGAGGGGGTTTGCATGCTTGGGTTGTAAACTAATTCACATTGCCTTCCACTGTCTCAGCAGCTGATTTTGTTCCCTTTCAATTTAGAATCTGCTTATTATGTTATTTTAATATAAATATAGATGTAGAACAGTGAACAAAAGGCTGTTTTTAAGACAAATGGGGAAAATAAATAGTGTTGCAAAATCAGCTTTTGCTGGTGGTTCTCACCATTCCTATTCCCTGATCTTTCTGTATGAGATCAGCAAAATTAATTATTGTCTTAACCATAGAGTCGCTTTTAGATATAGGTGATTTACATCATGAGCAAGAAAACGCCCCGAGATCTGAAAAGAAGAGGTAAAATAAAAACAAAGTTATACCTCTCAGAGTTCAGCTGTGTGTTTGAGAGGTGGCCTGTGGGAAGTGCTGGCCACAGATGAGTGGTAGGAGCTCATTTCCAAGGGACTACCCCAACTCGTGTGGTTAAGTGGGAAACCAAGATTCACAATGCTGTGACTCCAGCATTTGTTCTTCTTTTGGCATCTTCCATCTGAATAACTTTGCTGCTCAACTTGTTCAAGAATAATCCTGGCTTTGCTGAGCTATTTGAGGAGCATAACCTTTGCCCAGCTGGGGATAATTTTCCCTCTCAAATTCTAGAGTTTATGGGCCAGATTCTCTTCATATCTTAGATTTTCTGCAGTGAGAAGATGCTTCTGTAAGAACAGACGAGGTTTTTTTGGATGCTCTTGTTGGAAAGCCCATTTTTCCCAGTGACCAGTGGTCATAGGTATTCAAGCTCTGTATCTAATGTGAAAGATTTTTGCAAAACCAATATTATTTGGCTGGTGGGTCTAACAGTTTGTACTCTTGAGCACCTTCTTGAAGGCTATGGCCTCTTCTTTCAGTGTCCTACATCACTCAGAGTGAGCTGCTGTCCTGCAGGAGACCCTCACAAGGCCCTGTGTGCAACTCCAGTGAGCTTGAGCTCTGTGTGAGGGATTTAAGGGGCAGTCAAGTCATGCAGAGACTAACTTGAAGTGAGACGTCTTCATTGGTGGGAATTTCATCCTACCCAAACTCCTTGCACTGGCAGATTTGCAAAGCTTAGACTTAAAGGTCAGTCTAAGTTTTGTGTATATTCTAGCTGAAGGGAGGAAGAAAAGCGCTCCTTTAACCTAGTTTACTGCAAAGTTTTGTACATTCAAAAACAAAAAGTAAAAAAAAACTTCTGCATAAATTTTTTTAATTTAGAAAAATAACTTCTGCAGGGAAGTGAGGCACAAGTTGGGCAGCAGGGGCAGTGAGTGCTGCCTTAGCAGAGAGGTGGGAGCTTGGCATGGAGCACAGACAGACCAGCTCAAGTGTGCCCTGCTCAGTTCTTCAGGCTGTTGCTTCGTGGTTTTGTTTGTTAGACTGAACTTGGGTAAAGCTAAAGCAAACACTGGTATTCACTGGAGATTGATAAGAGAGAGGTCACCTCTAGTAATATGTAGTGGAATTATTCTCCACAGGGCTCAATTTTAATTACATACTGGTTTAAGAGTATTACTAGCACAAAACCCTGCTACCTGTTTATGCTTCCAAAACCTAATGGAGTTGTATTGAATAACTGAAAGGCTCCCAAATCACACTGACAACTTGTCTTCTAAACTCTGTTATGTTTTGTCTTAGCACAAGTGCCAGTGCTAAAGATTATTGATGCAACTACTTGCTTTTAGATGCTGAATCACATTAGCCTCCGTCCTGCCCTCCTATTTCATTAAGAATCTGGCTGCAGATCAAAAAATGTAATGCCTTCTTCATGTAGGGCCCCATAACTTTCACAAGCCCTGAAAAAAAAACTGGCAGTGCATTGATTTCCCTCTTGTTTTTTCCTTTCTCCTGTTCACTTGTTAGCTTTTGTTCTGTTCCTCTTTCACTCTTTTTTCATTCTTTCTCTTTCATCCACTGTCTTTACTTAATTCTCATGCTTTCTCTTCCCCTCTCTTTTTTTTTTCTTCTCTCTCTGTCTTTCTCTCTCTCTTTCTCCTCTACCCCTTTTTTCTCATGGAGTGGTGAGAGAGAAAAATAGAAGTAGGAGGAGGGCAAGAGGTCAGCATGTGAGGAATTCCAGTGTAGCAGACAAGCCAAAACAATAATGTATGTTCATATTTTGAATCCGATATTTGTATTATAGCTGCTCAGAACAGAGGCAATATAAGCTGTTATTTTGGTTTTCCATAGGCTATTTTTTTCATTGCTGCCGTCTTTGTTTCAATTTGGACAAATCACTACTCTCTACACTTAGTTTCATTCAGGAAAAAAAAATCCTGTATGGAAGGATGTCCCAAAAGCTCTGCTGGAGCAAAGAGCAGAGTGTGACCTTACTAGGAGCAGTGGGACTCTCACCAGGGGTTTCGCTGGGATCAGGATTCACCCCTCGATTCTGGATTCCAGCCAGGGAATTAGGTCCATCTGGCCTGTAGGTGCTCTAGGAGATGTCCAGAGCTCAGCTCTGATCTTCGCAACAGGCTCAGCTTTTAGCCCCAGATGTGGAATGCAGCAGCCGGACTGTAAGAAATTAGGGTTTGTCCAGTTTTGTGAGGAAGATAATTCCTGTGGAATCATAGAATATTCTGAGTTAGAAGTTTCCAAAATATGACTGTGTATCCTGCCTTCGTGTACCTGAGGCAAACAGATGTGTCCACATGGGAGCACAAGCAGAAGTTCTACCAATATATGGACCTTTATACCTTCTTTAATTGACCTGCTGCCCAAATTTCTCCTGCTTGGGCATCCAACTGCCTTCCCTGAAACAGGAAAAAAATCTTCTAAGTTTCCTGGAGACATAGTTTCAAGTTCTTGTTTTAATAGACTGACACATCATTTTTGACAAGATCTTGAAATCAATATTTCTCCCCAAACAGAGTCACTTGTGTATTCTTGCTGTATTTTTACTTCCCCCCCAGCATGTCTGTGTGTTTCCAGTCAGAAACAGAAAGCAGCCCCTGCATTTATCATTTCACCAACAGTGGTGTTCACAGCTATAGCAAATCAAAATCTTTGCTGAAGAGAAGTCTTGCAGTCACATAATACCCATGCTAATATCTTGATTTGTTACTTGCTGATTTTAAGGAACATGTTTGTTTGTTTTTTGACTTATTTAGTGCTATACAGCCCAAGGCATTTATTGGTATAACTTTTAAAGTTCCTTCATTTGGAACAAGTTCCACGTAAAGATCATATTAATTAGGTCCTACACCTAAAGTTCATCTTAATTAGCATTGTTTCTTTCCCTGAGGTTCTAGTAATTTGTTAGAATTCAACGTGGATATTCTGGAGCCTTACAGAGGGATAATTAGTCACCTGCTCCTATTTCCACTGCCTTTAACGTGAGCAGGATTAGGCCTGCAAACCACGGAGTGTGACTCGATACAACCATGGCAATACCATTAAACATTTTAATAAATCTCTCTCACAGAAATACCCATAAATGCACACATGCATGTGCATATCCAATCCCATTTATTGTGAATAAGGAGAATAACTCTGCTGTGGCAGTTGTCTCTCATGTACCATTTATTTTACCCATGTAAATTAATTTAGTTGTTTTTCACAACCGTTTGCATATTCCACTTCATTTCACAACTAATTTCTGGGACTGGTTTGATAGTCAGCTATTGTCTTTTTAGACATATGTACCTTCTTCTAATTTCTTGTTGCCATAACTGAGCAGTTACTTGGTTCTTTATGTAATATTAAAACAAGTCCTGTGTCCTTAAATAGGAATAGAAATAAAGTAGGAAACTTTTAGTGGGAAAAATGCTTCAGACTGAAGTTGTACGAGGTCTGTATGAGACCTGTATGAGGCGTTATCGTGTTTTTTGGAATTTATTTTTGCTGAGTAGGGAAAATTAGCTGAAACCCTGGAAAAGTAGTGTATGAAAACATTTTCCATGACAAAGCACACGCATTTAATACTGCATCATATCTTCCCTAGAATAATCTTGAATAATTTCCAGGCAACCGTAGTACTGGACTGTATAGAAAATATTAGGATTTTGTATGAATGTATGAAAAGCACCACTAACTGTTACAACAAGTGCAGCAGCTACAGGGCCTTTGGACAGATTTCTCCTAGTGTCAGAGTATTTAATGCAGGTGGATGTACAGATGATTTTCCAAAAGCACTGAAGATGTTTAATAGACTAAGTGGCTTTTGCAGATCTAGATGCATGCTGGACACTGTCACAGAGCTGGACCTTGTGTGCAGGTGTGTGAAGTGACCCGCTGACTAAGTGTACTGTGTAAGAAAGGTCTGAGTTTTAGGTTTGTTTGGTTTTTTTCATAACTTGTTTTCAACATGAATTTTGTATCTTCTTTTCCTTAGATAGGAGGAAAGTATCTCCTTAGTCCCTGGTAGGCACTTAGGAGAAAGCAGCTGATTTTCCTAGGCTCACTTCCAGATACCTGAGTTCTGCATCTCAGAGGAATTGAGGTGTCAAACTGAACTCTGCATACAGGTGCCTCAGTCAGATTTGGTTTTGTCAGTTACGGCTGCTGGGAGAGGGTCAGATTCGGGATGACAGAATGAGACCAGATGAGGCTTTTCTGTATGCGTGCCTGTGCCAGGCGGGGACGTCCTGTCACCACCTGGGGATGCGCTCCGGGTTGCTTTGGTGCCGTTGTTCCAGCACAATCGCATCCAGGGTGCAGTGAAATGAGCCCCATCCCAGGCTGATGACAGAGGCACGCCACCAGGGCCTCCAGAGAGCGTGGCTGTCCCTCACTGCGGGCCCTGTCACCGATGCCTTTCCGTGCTGGCTCCGGAGCTGGCACAGGACAGACTCGGTGAGCTCCCACAGATCGTCCTCCCCACCGATGGCACACCCAGGGTGCCCTCGGAGCCGGGCAGAGAGCCCTGTGCCTGCCCCTGCCCCGCCGGAGAGTGACCGCTGCTGCAGGGGCTCCACTGCTGCCCCCGGCCTGCCCCCGGCCTGCTCTGACCGAGGGCAGCCACGCACTGACCACACTGACCACACAC
>VZTF01001217.1:0-23746 GCA_013397755.1 Cnemophilus loriae
TGGGCTTTGTGCCCTCACTTGTGCTCCTTTCATTCTTTACCAACCCCAGACTGGCACCGTCGGGCTCTCGGTGCTTTGTTTGTGTCAAGTGCTTGACAGCAACATCCTGCTCGCGGCTCCCTGTGAGAGCTGAGCCCAGGGCAGATTGCTGCAATCCATCTTGTGCTGAAACACGGGAATTAAACCTCGGGAGCTGGCTGGGCGGGGTGAGGGCAAACCCAAGGAATTATTCGGTAACTTTCGAGTGTTAACCGTGTGTCTGCTTGAGAAGGGAGGGCTGCTGCAGGGGAACCGGGTGTGGTTGCAAGAGGACAAGAATTTACCATCATTTTCTTGACCCTATGTGTCTAAAATTTGACCCTTTGTGCTTAAAATTATACCCACACATCTAATTTTTACAGAAGCTGAAGTGTAGAATAATAAGACCGGAAGAAAACAGAGACAACCATATTTTTTGTTGTTGTTGTTGCTGTTGTTTTGATTGAACAAATGTAAATCTGTGAGATCAAGTCAGGTTTGGGTTGCAGGTTTTGTTTTGGTTCCTTTTTTTTTTCCTTAATAAAGACGTTCAGGAAGTTCTTTAAATAAGAAATCTGGGTTGTAGATTTGTTGTGCAGATTTTCCAGCAAGCAATTAAAGCCCAGCGTTTACAGGCACTTGGATGAAGCAGATGTATTCCTGGCAAGGGAAAAGCAACAGATTCTGAAGAATGCTGACAGCCCTTTATCTTCAGACAGGGAAAAGGCTGCTTAGGAAGCTCTGCAGTAAGTAAATTATTTAGTTCATCGTGTGTTACTTAACAATTCTGTTATTTGATTGTTGAGGGCTTAGTAAAAGAGCAAGAAAGCCCAATTTGTCTTCAGCAGAAGCGAAAGCAAAGTTTCCCAGGGAACGAGATTAAGTTTGCAAGCACAACATGAAGTGTTTTCATCTCTTATCCCAATTTAAACCAAATTACTGGAGTTGTTTTCGCTCTCCTAATGGCAGTAGATCTCCTGTAATGTGGAGACGCTCAGCAAAGCAATGCAGTGAGATTGTGCTGATGGGATTTTTGCCAAAAGCAATTGGTTTATGTTCAGTGTACAGGAAAGGAGAAGCCCAGAGAGTGTCCTGGATAAAGCTGCCCTATTTCCCAAGGGTCTGCAGCGACAGGACAAGGGGGGATGGCTTCAAACTGACCCAGAGGAGGTTTGGATGGGATATTAGGAGAAAGCTCTTCCCTGTGAGGGTGGTGAGGCCCTGGAATAGAATTCCCAGGGAAGCTGTGGCCGCCCCTGGATCCCTGGCAGTGCCCAGGGCCAGGCTGGACGGGGCTGGGAGCAGCCTGGGACGGTGGGAGGTGTCCCTGCCCAGGTGGATGGATGAGCTTTAAGGTCTCTTCCCACCCAAACCATTCCCTGGCTCTATGCTATTTTCTGGGATTGCTTAATAGACACCCAAAACTTATTTCCCTTTCCATTATGAACCACAGCAGAATAATGAAATGTTAGCAGTTTGCTTCGCCACGTGGCATCTGCTCCTCATTCTGCCTCTGCCCAAATTCAGTGGCATTCCCATTCCTTCCCCTGGCTGCTGTCTGCTGGAATCAGCCTGGCTGGAGCACAGAATTGCAGTCACCCTTCCTGATCCTGCACGAGATAAGAGGGAGCAGCGAACACCGTCAAGTCCAGGGTTATTTTTCATTTCCATTTATTTTTCTTTGTGATTAAACCCTGCTTTTGATATTTCAAAGCATGAGCACATCTCCCTCACCTTAAACTAAAGAAAACAGAACCAAACCAAGCCCAAAACTCTTCCTCTACTGAATAGTTTACTAGAGGAGCAGCAAAGGTCACCCAGGAACAAGCTGCATGTGTTCTGCAGCGACCTGAGCCTTTCCAGCCACTCCCTAAGTGATTAAAAATGAATTTTGGCTGGGTTACTTTGGTGAAACGGGGAGGTGGGAACTCTCTCCTCACTGGAATATGGATTCTCTGCACTCTCTCTGCACTGGAGTTCTGTGTCTGCCTGGAAAAATATTTTCACCCAGCTATTTCTTATTTCCTAGGTGAAGGAGTCCATTTGGCTTTAAACCTTCAGTTATTTTGCAACAATCATTGCAGGAAAAAATAGGTTTGTTTTTAGGAACAGTCTCCATTCGAGAGTGTATTTTGCTGTATAATGAATTCCCTGATTTGTGGTGGCCTCAGAGGCCGTAAAAACCCTTCCATCTCGCAGACCTGAAGTGCTATAAAAGTTTGGAGACATCAGATATTATTCAGGAAATTACTGAGAATGGTTTTGTTGAAAGGCTGGCAAGCTTAGCAGAAATGGAGGGGAGCAAAGTTTGCATCTGAAAACAAATGAAAACCAAGACAGAAACTGCCGGGGAGTTGTCAGTGAGGGGATGAAGGAAGAGCTCCAATCTATTTTTAATGTTCAGGCTCACTCGTGCGCAGTCTTTCCAGGGAAAATCACGACTGGGCACGTGTGCAAGGGAGATATTAAATAAACAACATTTTCACACAGAATCCACCGTGCCTCTGGGGATGAACTGCAGGTTGGTGCTGTTTGAATGGGTACAGGTGAACAAACACCTGCCTGCTGCAGGATTTGGGTGAGATGTGGTGTTTTCCTCCAGGACTGAGCTGAAATCGTCACTGCATCTTGGACTCGTACCTCTGGAAAGACTTGGGGTGTCAATCCATCCAACTAATTGATCAATCATGGATGATCTCCCATTGATCTAACCTGGATTAATTTAGTGTTTCCTATTTACTAATTCTGGGTATTTGACTCCAACACTGCACATGCTGTGTTTGTGTGTTGGTTCTTGGGTGGAAATTCCAAATAATCAAATTCCTGCCCAGTCTTTCCAGCACAAGCCACGGCCCTGGTCATACCCTGATGATTTTGAGTCATCTTTTGTCTAGCAAGTCAATCAATTACTCATTCATTGTCCTGCTAATGAATTACTGACCTGGAGGAGAGATTGCTGTGACAAGAAGCAGCCAACTCTATTAAAGTGTTAGCAAAATGTAAACGTTGGAATTAAAGCAGAACTAATATTTAATCTTGCTCTCATTTCACCTGAACTGTTTGAGCTCAGGATGCAGCTGAAAATCCCTCTCAGTGAAAATTCTGTGATGAAAAAATCCCAGTGACCAACAGGAAAGATTTGAAATGAATAATTCAGTGTGGCAGAGATAAAGCAGCCACATGATCCAAACAGAACTTGAATCACATTAAATAGTTCTGTTGAGTAATAAAAGCAAAGAACTTTCTTGTCTTAGGGCTAATAATTCATTTAACCTGACAGTTATTTCAGAAGGTCTGGATGGCCTCAAATGGAAGTTTCTGGGGGATGCTGTGCACTGATAGATTTGATACTTGGCAGCTATCCTGGCACTTTATTCCTGAAATAAAGGTTTTGTACTCCAGGCATATAATTAGACACCAAGCACTGCATTCATCACCTCTTGCCTAACTTACCATCATTATTTGTCAAAATCTTTCCTCACATTTTTTTTGGCCCTGTCAAAACTGGATTACTTTTCCTTTTGAAAGTGGTTCAGCTCAGCTGAAGTTAGTAGAGGTTTTTTTCCTCCATCACATATAAGATGAGCTCTGATAGTGCTGGTTTTGCTGGAGCAACCTTCAGAATTCACAATGAGTTCAGCAGGGCAGAGTTTCATGACTACATCATCTCCTTTTGACACACTCTGTCTTGTCTTTCTCCTCCTGCTCAGCTACACAATGTTTCTATATGATCATTTAATATGAAACAGAATTCAGGGGGCGTATTACAAATAGAAAATATCTTCCTCTGTGCTAAGATCAAGTGCATGACAAAGCATTTTGTTTTATTTTCATTCCATAGCTCTGTCCATTCTGTATTTATCCCATGACACAAATTACACTGTGTTTTCATGTCTTGTTTGGGGTTTAAAAGAAAAAAAATTCAGATATATCACAGATACAATAGCTGACAGAATAATGCATTGGGAAGATTTTTTACTAGAAAATTATTTCCTTCTATTTGAAGTTTTCATGAAATACTTATCCAAAAAGTTGGAGTGACCTGCAAGACTGATTTTTTCCTCCTTAAGTGATCATTTAATTGTGTGGGCAGTGTGGTTTAATAGGAGGGATGTCGGCAGTCTCCAGATGGAGATTACTGATGTCTCTAACCCTGCTCACTTTGTCAGCCCTGGGATTTCCCTGCGAGCAGCAGAGAAAGGAAAGCCCTGATCGTTTTCCTCAGCAAATCCCTGCAGGACGGTTGCAGGTAATGAAGAGGCAGCAAAGGCAGTAAATCTGGGCAGAGGGGTTGGGAGCCCCCTCCACAAACACTCCTGGATACAATCTATGGGTTCCTGACTGCAATTTACTGCTCAGCACAACCGTATTTATTCCCTGCACGGACAGGAGTGATGCAATTTGTGGCTGCTGATAAGCAAAGGAGAGGAAAAGTCTATTCCAGCATTTCCAGGATTCTGTCACCCAGAAGATCAATGGAGAAACAGTAATAATCCTGAAGGTGTTTGCAGTGATGGAGGGTTTACAGTGCAATGAATTCCCAGGGGGAATTAGACTAATTCAGAGCCTGATTCCTTACAGCAAATGCTGCAGGGGCTTTGCTGTGGATTTTTGTTCTATTAAAGATCTGCTTGCATTGATCTCATAATGTGCATCCACAGCCTAAACGTTGGGGAGCAGGGAGTGCCACAGGGTGTGGACTCCTGCCTCCTCTTCGAGGAGTTTCTCACATTGACCTGAACAGATATTAAATTGATTTATGGCTAAATAAAAGGATTTTAGCCTCCTGGAATGGCTGCAAACTGGTTCTGCCACCACTTAAAGGGATGAGTGAGGGTGGTCTCTTTAAAATGTGTTCAAAGCTGCCCAGCGAGTGTGAACCTCAGTGTGTGGTACCTGACAAACAAACCTGAGCCTCCCTCACCTCCTCCTCGCAGTGGAGCTGGCTGGACCATCAGCAGGGATAAAACACGGAATAATTGGACAGGATTGAGCCGGAGTCACCAGAACGAGAGCGTTTCCTGTGTGTTTGCAGGATAAAGTCACCGTGCTGCTGTCTGTAATCACTGACAGCTCAACGGGCTCAGCTCGGCATTAGAAAAGTCAATACAGAGAGTGAGGGAGTGAATTCTCCAACATCAAATGCACTTTAATTGTTGTTAGTTAAAGCTGCAAAGCCCTTTGTACCTTAGAGCAAACCTGCTGCAGCAACACAGGCAGCTGTTACCTAAATCAAGTTTTAGGACTTGTGTTAACCATGAAAAGTGGAGGATTTCTGATTTAAAACACCGTTTCCCCCACGCTGGGTTATGTTGCCACAGACAACAAAGGCAGGTTTTTGCTTTTATCTCTCGAAATGAGCAGTGCAGCTTTCAAAGGTGAATATTTGCAGTGTTCTGCTTGGTGTAGGGGCTGCAAGGATAGGTCAGACAATAGGAGTTCTACATTTGGGGGGTTAAAATCATCATTTTACAACGACACATGGAAGTTAATTGTATTTATCAGCTGTGTTACAGCAGCTACAGCTGGAAATGTGGGAACTTGCCTGCATTTTCCAAGGTCTGGATGCCATGGATGTGTGTAAAGTTCTCTCTGCTCTCCCAGCTCTGTGTCTGTCTGTGGAAATCTCCAAGCCCAAGCGATCAAAAAAAAAAATTCTTAGAGCTGGTCGAAACATTTCGGAACTTTATTTTCATTTGCAATGCTGAAAGGTTTTGTTGAGAGGTGGTTTCAGCACAGTCAACACCTTCTGTCAGGAGTGGAAAACGGGGTGGGTGCTGTTGTTTTGGGGTTTTAATGGTATTTGTGGTGTATTTACAGATTGGCTCGAGAATTGCCACTCTGGTGTACAGATTTTTATGCATTAAGAACAATTCTGTCAGCTCCGAGCTGTGGATGAGAGGAGCTGTGTTTTGCCTCATCACAGGAGTTTCCCTGGGCTCCCAAATATTAATTCTGTGTTTAATTATTCTAATTAATTATTAGAATTATTATTAAATTATTATATTAATTATTCTAATTATTCTAATTAAATTAATCTGTGTTTAATTATTCCCACTCAGAGCTCTGTAGGCTTAATACAAGAAACAAAACTCGTGCATTCCAACGTGGGAGTAATTCTGGGTTCTTCAAGGTTATGGACAAAGTGAAATTCCTGCACTGTGAATGTGTCACCAGGGCCCAGCCTTTCCAACTGTTCCTGAGAATCTGCTGCTAAACTTGGAATTCCAGGCTCAGGGCCAGCTGGGGAGAAGTCCCCACAAGTTTATTGCCAGGTAAACCTCGTAAGGAGCATCTCCAGGTTCATTGTGATACAGAAACGTTTCACAAATTAAAATCTCTTCAATGTGGAAATGGAATTTGCCGCATCAATCACCAGCAACTGAGAAAAGCTCAAACCTGGGGAAATAACTCGTAATGAAATCAGTCCCTTACACACTTGGAGAGTGGCATTCTTGGGCAATTTTACCTTTTCTACTTCCCTAATTTCCTATTTGACTTTTACTGCTGATTGCTTTAGCTATTGATTAGGAAGGGAAGGATGGGAACACAGCTCTGAGTGATGGTTACACAATGCTGTTAAATATGAATTGCAAATACCAGCAGGCAGGATTCATCTGTCTGAGGTATGAAAAACCCTGGAAGAGTCAGGGAAATGTGAGGGCAAATGGGAAATTCTGATGGAAAACTGCTGGGAGGGCACTGCAAGGAAAGCAGATCCCTGAGCGTTGGTTCAGCAAAGGGCTCCAGTCTTTAGTTTTAAGTAAATGAGCTTGTTAAACTTGAATATTCCTGCTCAATTAATTGAAATGGCCGTTAATTATTAAATAAAGTGGAATTGTGCTAATGGCTGCATAAACTGAAGTATTAACTCAGCACCTCGAACTGTAACAATCTTTCAGGTCTGAGGTCCCATATAGAGAACAGGAAATGAACAAAAGAAAGAAAAAAGGTAGAAAGGGGCTGTAAGATGAGAAGTCTGCCTGTGCTTGTTCCACTCAGCTTTCCTTCACACCTGTGCTCACCACAAAAATTTTGCTCTGTTTTTGGACCATATAGAGACTTCTTAGGTGATTTTTGGGGTGATTTTCTACCTCCCTTACTGTGATTCAGTATCAGTATTTCAGGGCATTTCTCGGTCAGTGAGACGGTTCAGAGATGAAGAGGGAAGTTCAATAACCACAAAGAATTCAAAATTGTGTATTATAAGGATTAGGACAGTGCAGAGAAAGGGAATAAAAGCTGTGGAGTTTCAGGTCTGTTTCCAAGCAAAATTTCTCGGGGGAGCAGGGAAAAAATTACACTGCAGCTAAAAATGAAAATGGCAAAATAAAATATACACGAAGGTGAGAATCAGGTATTAACTCCAAAATTCCATTTTGTGCTTTCCCAGCTAGAGAATTCGAGGGGTTTGGAAGCAGATCACAAACCAAAACACTGAGGGGGAGGAAAGACAGAAGTGGAAGAGAAGGTGGTGGATGCAAAGGATTCCATGTACAGTGTTTTGAGGGTGATATTTCCATTTACGCTGTGAGAATTGGGAACTTGGTAGCATTTTAGTGCTCTCTTGATGAATTCCTTGTACCCCAAACACCTTTTCTGATATAGATCTGACTGAATCTCTGCATAAAACACTCAAAGAGGGGCTACAGCATCAGCCATACTCTGGTTTTGCTATGAGGAACATTTAGGGTGGTGCTTCATTTGCATTTTCATCGCATATGCAAATGTTTGTTTTATTTCTCTCGGTAGATGACAAGGCAGGAGAGGCTGTGCTAATGAGCTCTTCAATAAAGCCCCAGAAAATGCCACCAAAACAGCAGAAATAAATAAGAAACCATCCCACCCTTTTCCTTTCTCACTCCTGTGCTGTACTCTACATGAATCCAAGCCTCAAATTATCAATATTTTTAGGACAGGGAGTCCTGTGAGGAGCTGGCAGAGGATTAATCAGAAAACTGCCAGCACTAAGGTTCTGCCTGTTCCCAAATGCTTTGCTGGTCTGGGATGTGAGCAAAACTGTTGGGCAAAGACTTCTTCAAATGAAAAGTGTGAACATCAGTGCAAGGAACAGCCTCACAACCCGACATTTTCTGCCTCTATTGCCACCTGTAAAATTGGCCTGTAAAAGGCCTCTCTGCTGAAGATTTCAATGAGGTTGCTGAGATATTTTAGGTCGTAGGTGCTCGTGTCTCTTTGAACCGAGCTCCTTTCATGAAGAACACCAAAGAGCCCTCAGATAACAGCAGTGCTCCCTCAAATTTGGGCTCTTTTGTAACAGCTGCTTGGAAATCTAAACCCCGTCACTCGAAACTGCATTTTCTGTTCGCCACATAGAGCTGAGGCAGTGAAATTGCTCTGTGCAGGAGAAACCAAAGTGTTCCAACCCTTAAAACAAAGCCTCTGGAGTTTCCCCTTCCCAGTCCGTGCCTCGGACTGTGAGCCCGTCCATCAGCACAGAAATGGATCCAATTGCAGCTCTCCAGGTGCCAGGGATGTTGAATTCAGTGGCTGTAATGGAGCAGGAGAGCGAAAGTCTTGCTCGAAGGGGTGATGGCAGAACGTGCAGCAGGGAACCTGCACGGCGGGGCTGGGAAATCGCTGCACGGGTGAGCTGTCACCCCAGACATAAATCGCATTTTTGTAAACCAGCCGTCAGCTGGAACAGAGTGTCAGACTGGGCCTTTCTTCTCCTGTCTTTTCGCTCATAAATCTCCAGGGTGGTTTGTATTTATAGGCTGTGGAAGCAGGGAGGAGGAGTGGGTTTGGAGGCGTTTTCCTCCTGTTTGGCAAGGCTGGGTGGCATTTCAGTAGAGATGTTGTCATTCGGCACTTGGAGAGCACAGCAAGTGCAAGGAATTATGGAGGAATGGAGATAAATTTTTATTGCTACATAGTGGGCTTGATTTACCCCAAAATTCTGATTTTAAATAACAAGCTTTAGGCTGTGAGACCATGATTTTCTTTTAAGTGAGGCTTCATAGCATTTGTGAAATATGAGAGATAAGACACAGTCTGCTGCCAGTAAGTTCTACAATACAAGCTTTATTTTAGGAGCAGTGTGGAGCATAATATTTACTTTAAGCCCTAAATGGAGCACAGAATCCGCAATAAAAAATATTTTAAAACGCTCCAGCAATAAACAAAGTAACAGAGGAAAAAGGAAAATAAAATTCTCAGGTAGTGGATTGGTGTTTTTGTCAGCGAGGCAAATACACTGCCAGAAACACTCCGAACAAATCAAGCGGTTCCAACTGTTCCTGGTTCCTTCTGTGTTAACACTGGAATAAGAAAAGGAAAACCTTGTACAGCTGATGTTTCTACGAACATCCTTTTTGCTTCACTCCAGGAAAAAAATACTTTTAATATTCACCTTTTAGCTAAATACTCAGGATGAGTTTTTTTCCTGTAAACTAAAGACGGCAAGGCAATGAAAAATTTGGCTTGTGGATATTCCCCACTGGGATGCCCATGGCCAGGAACATGCAGAAGAGATTTTCACCAGATTTCTGTGCAGATCTATGGAAACTGAAGATATTGTTGGTCCCTCAGTGCCAATAATGTCTCCAAGTATATTTCCTCCCCTACATTTATTTATTTGCTATTATCAATAAATCAATGGGAACTTTCATCTTTTATCAGAGTCGTTGGAGTTTAAAGCTCCCACGAGGAGCACAGACAGAGAGTTTAAGTGGTTTTATCAATAAAATGGTGGGATTTTTATCACTTTTCAAATATGGCACAAATCTTCTGCTACAGGCGTATTTTTGCACAGTGAGTTTTCACTTACTGATGAATCTTTCCTGACGCATTCATAACAAGCAGTGATTTATAAGCATTTTTCACAAACACCAGGATTCTCAAGCAGGATTAATCCTCACTGAAATCAGCACAGAACTGTTGGGACTAAATTCCTCCGTGGCTGTAATTAGTCACATTTCCACTTGATTGCTGCATATATTAAATAGCGGTGCTTGACTGGGAGGGGGAACTCAGACCTGTTACTGATTGGGCCAAGAACAGGGAGAGAATGAACGTTTCAAGCATTTTAAATTTCCAGTTTCTGCCCAGCCAACCCGAGGCAGGGATCTGGAATGAAACCATCCCAGGGACCAGATTTTCTCTCGCTCCACTTTGACCTCCGGGGAGCGAGAATTTGCCTTTGGGCTGTATCAGCCAGGAAACTGTAAAAGATAAAGAGCTTCAGCGTTATGCAGATTTTCGGCAAAATTTTACAGACCAGAGATCCTGAGGAAGATTCTGGACCTTGATGTTTTAAATTCTGTACGCAGAGGTGCCCCTCAGGAAAGGTTCTTTCTTCACCCAGCAATTAATTGGTGTGGGTGCGTGCTGGCTGTGCACACGCAGTTTTAACCGTGTTTTTAACAGTTTTAATTGACTAAAACTCGGAGTGAACGAGGTCTCCAAGGTTTTGGGGCAGTTTCAGCACATTTTAGAAAAGATTTAATTTCCCTACTTGTCAGCTCAACAGTGAAATCTGAAATGAGCCTGTTTCAATGGATGAATGGCTGAAAATTAAAAGACAGAAGTAGAAAAGATTACAAGACTTTGACTCTTTCTTTCTCCCTCTTGCTCTCTGTCACAAGTCCTACATTAAAAGCCCAAACCTCAAAGTCTTGAATATATTTAGCACTTAATTACATTCTATTTAATTACTTGGCACCAACTAAATGCAACCTCATTAATTTTAATATTGTTCCAATAATTACCGGCCCTCTAAGAGACATCTCAATAACAAAACTGTGCCCAGTGTTGACAATGCCATAGAACCTGGACAAATCAAGGGCAAGGGAATTTATAATCTCAGCCTGTAGGTTCTAAGATCCTTTACATCTGAGTGATATCACAGAGAGAGAAAAAAAATCTAATTGCACTCCTAACATTTTGTGACACCAAAGTCTTCTATCATAAAATCATTTGGGATTGACAGAACTGTAGCTGAAGTGAGAATCCATCAAAAAAAAAGGTTTTTTGCCTGTAAAAAGTCTGATTTTTTAATCAGTGTGAAGATTTCAAAAGAAGCCGTGTCCCTAAATCACCCATTGTATCTGGAAGAGCTTCAATAAGGAAAACGAAAAAAATCCCCTAAATAGAAATGTTTGCTAATGAAAAATGTGAGCTATAACAAGTCTTCAAGTTTAATCAGCCCTTTAATTAAATGAATCATTTGCTTTCCTTTTATTACTTTATCTTCACACTCTCACCTCCTGCTTTTTCTTCATGCTCCAAATCATAGAACCAGCAAAAATTTTGCATTTTAATTATCTTACCTGCAGACTTCCTTTGTAATGTGTTGATAATTTGTCTGTAATGGAGAGGAACATTGGAGCTGTTCAATTTTGAAACCCTTCTCCTTCAGCAGCTCTTACAAAGCTTGTGAGGTGCTGGTAACTCCTGAATTCAATACATTGATTGGCTGGGCATTGATTAATCATCAACCTGCATTGGGGAATAGTTAAATACTTCAGCCAGTAGATAAAAATGGGCATTTTGTAGCGTTTAAGGAGAGTAAGGGAGTTGTTTCATTGACCCTGTGCTTTTTCTGGAGGTTTGATTCGGGATTTTTGGTGTTCTTCGAGCAGACTGGGAGCTGTGATCATTGCCAGGGCTTTGCTGTGCAGGTGTCACTCCTTTGCTGTCTGATTTCAGGGGCATTTCTGCCATTTCTCTCCCCATCTCTCTCTCTGAAGCAGAACTGATGAATGCCCCACAAAAATCTGCTTCTCTGGGCAGAAGTGCTCAATGGGAAGAGTGGCTTTTGTTCCCCCATTTCACGGGGCAGGGTCTGAAACCCAGCCCTCCTTCCCAAGCCAGTATCCTGTGCTGCGGCACCTTTGTAGCTCTGATTTTTGCTCTAAGAATTGGAATTCCTGTGAGGAGAAATTGGCATTTACAGAGGCAGTGTTGATAATATAGGGTTAAAATGTTTCGAATTATAGTAGCAAGAGTAAGCCCGAAAGCAGTATGGACATTCTGTTCAGGCAAATCTGCACCTGTGTACTTGCCTGAATAATGGGTATTCATTTGGGGGGGGGCCAGTAAGAAACTAAGATAGATGATTGTTTAGGGGTTGTTATGCTTGGGTAAAAACAATAATGACTAGATAATTGTTTAGGGGTTGTTATGCTTGGGTAAAAACAATATGCACAATAATGAATAGATGATTGTTTAAGAGTTTCAAAAATCATAATCGAGTAAATGATTAATATACGATTATATAACGGGAAGGGTATATAATGTAAGCACCTGAAACTCATGTCGGGGATTGATTTGGGTTTGTACCCCTCTCCCCCGGCGCCTCAATAAAGCACCTTGCATATAACCCGCCTGTGGTTATGTGTTTCCACACTAACAGTGTCACCCCGGTCCCCACGGGTGGCCCAGCAGGGAGTGAACACCTCGAACCTTGCTGCTGTGAGCCAGAGGGACTTTGCCACTGACCGAGAGTTAACTTTTCATCTCGGAGTTCATTTCACAGCACCACGAGAGGGTGATTTTGGTGGTGGGTCAGCCTGGGACTCCCTCTTATCAACACTCTCCAGCCACTCTGTGAATCGAGGTGTTGCTTTGTCAGTCCCACCAGAAAGTCACCCTGGGCATGGCCAGGAGCAGCTCTGCTGAAACCCAGGGCTTTGAGGATTAGAAACACCAATCTGTGGTTAGAGCACCTAAATTTAACATCAAAAGCTGGCAGGGCTTTGAGGTCTACTGTGCTTTTGTTATTCCGCTCCAGAGCCATCGAATATTACAAATACTTTGCTACAGAGGGATTTGTAGCTTCAACAAGACCAACCTGGGGAGAAAATTCCTTATATTTCCTTATCCTGCAGGTCTCCTGCTGCCCAGAGAGCAAAATTAATTACAAGGCACTGGCACATTTCCAAGCAGGCACTATTCATCCCTTCATTATCACAAATCATCATCCTAATCAACCCTTCATTCACAATTCCACTGCTTCTGTTTTGTTTACATTTCTGGGCTGATTGATGTAAACACACTTTTATGCTCAGCAGTCGTTTTGCATGAAGATTAAAACTGGAGCAAGCATTTGGGGAGATATTGAGTCTTGACAGAAAAGGAGCTCAGAAGACAAAATTCCCAGATCTGGTATCTCAAAAGTAAAGCTCTTTTATCCAAATTGTCTCTCTTCCTGACCAATTCATTGGAAACAAATTTAAACCAGGTTTTCCTGATTTTCAGTGGAAATTCCTGATTTTCATTATATTATTATATTTTATATGTACATCAAAATAGTTCTGCTTTCTACAAATGAAGGAAAATTTGCCCTTCTTAATCTGTAAAAGGAAAACTAAAGGAGGCTCTACATGAGCAAGGCAATGGCAGGAAAATTAACTGCCAACACTTTGGCAAAGTGCACATTCCACATTCACAGGGATCTAAAGCAGCCAAAAATCCTTCCCTGGCTTCTGCTGAACTCGAGTGCGACTGCAGCGCTGCCGAAATTCAATCTGCTGGTTGAATTCCTCTGAGTTTCCTCACACAAATTCCTCTGTGTGAGGAAACCCTTTGGAACAGCTGCTCTTCAGGAATTGCTGTTCCAGTCCAATCCAAGTGAAAAATCCCTAATTTTAACCTTCAGATCCACAGAGTGATACCGATGTTAACTTCTGCAAATGCTGAGGCATTTTCTTGAGGAGCGTGGAGACTTCATTCATTACTCTCTGTCAAATATGCTTAAGATCCATATGTGTCACCTTAATTAAAGCTTGTGTGGAGTGGAGAGGGGTAAAGAAGGATGAGCAAAGAGACTTTTATTGGCTGGATCGAGAAACAGAGCTGCGTTTTGCTGCCATCACCTTTAATATACTCTGAAACTCTGATACGGCCTAATCTGGTCACGTAAATTGAAAAAAGGCGTGATAGCAAAAATGAATCAGGAAGGAGAGCACCAGGAGGCAGGAGTATAATTAGAAAAGCTGCCTTTATCTAAAAATTTCATTAAAAACAAAGCAACACTCGAACACACAGAGATATACAGGACATAAGTTTTAATTAAAAGTGCAGCTGCTGCTTTGCAGGCTCAGCACAGAGCACACGTTTCCCTCTCCCAAACAACGATTCCCTGGCTCTGGAGCTCCACGTTTGGGAGCAGCTCTGGGGCTGAGGTTACCACAACAGCTCACGAGGAAATGTAGAACTGATCGAAGCTCTGGGCTCCCAAAATCGTGGGATAATTGGTCACTGAGTCTTCACAGAATTACCTCCTCCTCTCAAGGCCGCACGTCTCGGGCCTAAAGTCACTCATCAGTAAAAGGAGTCGGAGATAATTTGCCTTTGCACACTGAGGAGTGACGTTTTAGGAATAAGCTTCTTCTCCGGGTCAAACTTAGGGATTTTCCCTTTCTTCGGACCAAACCAAGCCCACACACACATTTCCACCCTCAGAGGGGAGCAGCATGAGGCCTCATCTTTGGCTGGTCTTTGCCAGAGGGGCGGCACTGCCCCGTGGGCATTTCCCAGTTATTTCCACCGGACAAACCTCAGGAACTTCACTGGAGCAGCTGCAAAATTGTAGGAAGTCGAGTTGGAGTGAGATCGATTTTCTCTCTTCGGTTCCTTTTGCTCTTTAAATTGCTCTCTTGTCTTACTCCACATCACTTGATTAATGCACAGGCAGAGCACTGGAAGTTATTGGTGCATTGCTGGGAACTTGCTTAGAGATGGATCAGAGGAATTTTGAGATATTTTCAAGTTTTTATTTTGAGATATTTTGAAGTTTTTATGCTTTATTTCTTTATTTTAATGCTGTTTATTGATTGTCCCTCTTGGGTTTTTGCAGAGGAGACCTGTCACGAGTGTCCTTCATAAATCCTCTGGTTTCTCACATCGATTCCAGCTGAAGCGTTGTTAAGGAAATATTAAAGTAATTTACATTTCTGCCAAGGATCCTCACCTCCCCTCTTCATAAACAGCACAAACATGTCAAGGAGAACTCCAGAATCAAGGCAGTGTGTTAAAAAATATATTTCCTGCTGCCTATAGACAATGTTGATGGGATAAAAATGAATCATTTCTCCCTGCTATCCCTTACTTGGCAGATTTTCCCAGTGAGAGCCAAGGTTAGTGTGCACCAGAGCTGGATTAAAGTGTGTCTCCTTGGCTCTGACACAGGAGGAGACACCAGGAAAACAGAAAAGAAGTAAAATTCAGGAGTGTCCTGCCTGTGGTCACCAACAACCCCCAAAAATGTGATTTTCACTTAATGAGCCCCTGCCAGGAGCAGAGCCAGGGCTGGGACAGCCCCTGAGGCACTCCCAGGGCTCAGGGCTGAGGCAGCTGTCGGTGCCCAGCAAAAGAAAAGCTTCCAAAAAGAATTATTTATAAGTAATATCAATACTTCTATATAGTCGTGCCACCTGCACAACGTTGCCATGAGGAAAAAAACCTTTCCCAAAGCTGGGATCCATAATTAACGAGGGATTGAGGCTGTCATTCCCATCTCCTGGCCACTCCTTTACCCTTATTTTCCCTCCTGCTGGAAGCAGTGATCACTTTTGGGCACCTCAGGCATTTTTTTGTGCCCATCCAAGCCGGGAGAACCCAATTCCTGCTGCTGTTTTGGCACCTGCGAGCCCCACCTGTGTCTCCACGTTAGGATCTGCTCCACAACATTCCCACAGCCCCACTGCCACCCCTTGAAAGCTTCGGTTTGGTTTGGGTTTCTATTTCCTGCACACAGAGCAGGGAATGCTGCACGTCAGGCTGGGAGGTGACTGCAGCATCCAGAGGAGGCTGCGTGAGCACCACAGATCCCAGCTCAGCACCACAGACAGCAGCTCTTTCCCTTCCCGTCCCTCTGTCGGTCTGCACTGCACAGCACTAAATGAGGTTCTTCAAATCATGGCTCAATACAAGCCTCAGATATGTTTGTGTCCTCCCATCTTGGCCAGTAAACTGAATTTAATCTAATTTATCTCTTCTGGCTGCTCTGAGCGGCTTCCAAAATGAATGTTGGCAAGCACGGTCCCAGAAAGGAAGTAATAAAAGTTAATTTTGTTGTTAACAAACATCACTGCTGGTGAGCCAGGATTTGTGGAGGTCAGTGGGGAACCTGGCATGGATTATTTCATTTCCTCAGTGGTTTGATAGGGATCTTGCTGCTTTGCAGAGGCTGGCTGAGCTTCACAGCAGTCACTTCTTGAACTGCAAGGACAGTGTTAAAATGGATGTTTTTAACTGAAACAAGCTGCTGAGGGGACGGACTGAGCTCCCCTGGCCGAACACACCATTCCCTGATCCAGGTGTTACCCAGGTAGCGTCTGACTGAGTTTGGAGCAGGCACTGGGTGCAGGGGGGTTTCAATTCGGATCCTGAAGCTGCCGCCTGGTTTCAGGAGGTCTCGTTAGGAAATCAAGCAACACAACCTCTCATTTGTCTGCTGTTTCTTTTATTTCTTGAGATTCTGCCATGAAAGCTCTGTGCAGACTGTGACTGGAGGGAGCACCGACGCTCAGGATCCCAGGAAAATCAGAGTCTGCTCATTGCACCTCCCAAAACAGGGGGGGCAGTTCAGGCATTGCTGCTTGAATTGCAGGTGCTGTTTGCAAAGGGCTTTGAATTTCCAGCTGCCTGAGTTTGGGGTTTGAGTTCCATCTCTGCAAATTATAAATAAGTTCCCACCAAAGTGTGAATCATTCCTTTTATTGGCACAGTTCTCCTGTCTGAGGTATTTTTCTTTCGAGGTGGATGCTGGATAATTAAATAATCTGTACGGCAGCTGAGTTATGATCCCTGAAAGTGTTTGCAATATCTGGATAAATAAAATAATGATTCCCATGAAAAATGAAAGATCATCAATCAGATACTGCACTAGCCAGAGTCTTTACAATTAATGACAATCAATAATAAATAAATAGAGATGGACGGGTAAATGGCTTTTCAACAAGTTTGCATTGTTGATTGTGGGAGTTTGCTTACCAATCATCAACTGCAGCTGCCTCACAATCTCATTTTAGATCTTCATGCTGCAAGAATATCAGCCTCCAAAAGTTTTGAAAAGATTGTCTTCTAGTGTCAATATTTCCCACCTGGCCAGACCTTCCCTTTCCCCTGGTTTAAATAAAACTGGCTCCTGAAATCTCTGTGGCTCTGCCCCAGGGAAGGGCCCCTTCACAGGGAGTTTAGTGAGAACTTGAGAGACCCCAAAGTGGCTTTAAAAAGAGCCCAGTGTGTTAAATCTTAACTCTTGTGTTTAATCTGTACTCTTCAGGCATTCCCTGGGCAGTTTTTGAAGAGTGTGCCTGCAGTGGGTTCCCAGGTTATCCAGCAGTGCTGCTTCCCATGCTCTGCCTCCTGTGCAGAGCTGGCCACAGCCCAAAACTTCAGGGAAAACCCCTGAAAACGCTGTGCAAACACAGAAATGTTCAGTCACAGGTGTGTGATTTTCCTTCTCTTCAAGAACAGCTTCGACTCCCAGATCTGTACTTTAAAAATTGCCTTCAGGAAGTCTTTGCCATTGTGGTGTTATTTTGATAAATCCGGATGAAATGAACACTCTCCAATCGATCAGAACCAACTTTCGTACAGCAGAAACGCTCTCCATCAGCTCTGCAATGTGCGCAGTGCGTGTTCCCCTGCTCCCCAAAGAGATTCATCACAGAGATAACCCAAGTGCCCCTCAGTCCCCGGGTGATTATCACTGTGTCCTTCTTTTCTTTTCCTTCCTTTTTTAAGAGAAAATATCACTTGAATGATGAGAAACGTGGCCACGCATTTAACTGCGAGAAAGTGAAGTTGAAATCAGAGCCCGACAACTCCGTGCAGCAGAATGTGCTAATGACTTTGCACTCCTGCCGATGTTAATTAGATTATTCTGAAATGGAAGCACGAGTTTCTGACTGTTGGCACTCTCTGTCACCATGTGAACAACTGTGTTCATCTCCTTGCTACTTCCCTGATCTTTCAGTGGGAATAATTGAAACATTTTAGTCCTGGAAATTCAGCGTTTCATCTCGGGCCAAACTTAACACATTTCGTTTTCATTTCAGGCAGAAGTGCAGCAATATATCAAAATAATGGCAGTTTGTAAATCCATGGATATGTTTCTATGATTACAGCTGAAAGCATTTGGAGGGAGAAAGCCTTGCCAACTTTTCTGTGCTATCTTATTAAACGTGTCCTTCTAAACATTTTTCATCCAGCCTCTTTGTTTAAAGCTATTGAATCAAGTAATTCATCATTTATATTCCTCAAAGATGCAGAACTCTGCTCAATAGAAATTGAGGGTGCTCAGTATCTTTTAATTGCTTGTAGTGCCTTTATATAAAATACTCAGAATTTGTTGTTTTGAAGAACGCCAGGTGCCCAACCTTCAGGATTTATCCATATTTTTATCTTTCTCAGAGATCTGAGATTTTTCCAGACAGACTCTTTTCTCTTTAAAGTTCTGACCCCACCAGTTCAGCGGTGTCCAAGTTTTCCACACTTCTCACAGCTCTTCCACGTGTCCTGCTCCATGGTCTGACCCTGGGAAAAACCTGGGAGACTCCATGAAAAACTGCATTTCCAGACAATGCAGAATTTCTGAAACCCTTCAGATATTTTTCTTCTTGTCTTAATCTGCCAGACAGCTTTCAGAAAATGGTGGGGGGAAAAAAAACCTTCCAGAATCTGTATGGTTTAAGGAATTCATCATTTTTCTCTGACTTTATCTCTGAAGTGTCACATTTCTTGGACAGACCTGAGCTAGAACAACACTCAGATCATTTTTGGATTAAAGGCTCGGGTTTGCTTTCAGCTTGAGGGTTTTATGTGAAATCTCAGAGGAAAAGTCAAAGCTCTGGTCTGGGAACCGTGGACACTTCCTCCCTTCAAACTCTATTTTTAATCCACAGCCACTCTTAATATAAAAGACCAAAAAAATCGAGGGGTGGGTGTTTTTATGGAAAGCTGTGGAAAGCAGTGGGGAGGGAGGATTTGGAGCTTTCCCAACCCAGTGAGATAACTCAGCTCAAATGGCAACTCCGGGGCAGGAAAGAGGGAGCAGCCGCAGTGAATTCCTGCCCTCATCCTGCTGAGTCCAAGGAATGCGTTCCCAGGGGTCAGCCGGGTGTTTCCCCGGCTCTCTGTCCCGAGATGGAATCAGCAGTTTGGGGGAAAGTTCGATTCCCAGCTTCTTGCTCAGCCGAATGTCAATATTTTCATTTGTTTCGTTTTGTCTGGGTTATTTAAGCTCTTTTTCCACACGGAGAGGAACAAGGTCCCAGAGCGATCCCTTGAAGGTTCAGTCTTTTCCCAGCTTTTTAAGGGAAGAGCTGCTCCTCTGTCCATTTCCAAGCAGGAAAATCAGGAAGCAGGCTGACACTTCCAGAGGATTGGATGGTGATTACCAGTGAATTTCTATTTCCTTTAATGAGGCACAGGGAAATTGCCTGATTCCTTTTTTTTTTTTTTCCTGAGACAGAAATTTCCACTTAGTGTAATACCTAATTTTCTTCCCAAGGAATGTCTCCTATAGAATTCCCAGTTAGTTTGTAATTGTTTTCTTTTATCTCTGTGACTAATGAAATGCCCAAGATAAAGGACTGTACTGAGAGGCAAATGGGGATATTAGGAGTTTTTCTATGTCACAAGTTTTATATATTCAATGTGGAAATTAAATTAGGCTTCAGTCCCCTGGAAATTTATATCTTGGCCCTCGTTATACTTCATATATTTAATTAAAAAGATAATTTATTGGGTTGCAGTTGTAAAATTATTTGAAGAGAAAGTGATCTCTTCTGGGGCCTTATTTGGGTGGTGAATGAAAAGATGTGGAGATGCAGAAAGAATAACAAAGTCTGCTGGGAGAATGGCCAGAGACTCTTGGTGAGAGTTGGTTTAGACCTCTAGGAAATTCAGATTAAAATGTCTTCCCAAATTAAGGTTTGTTAGAACTGCGACTGCTGCACTGACGTTGCAGCAGAAGCATTTTCCTGATGCTTTTCCCTTGTTCAGCTGCTGCAGTTACAGCCCCAGAACTCTGCCTGGGGCTCCAGAAATCCCAGAGCACCACCCTGAAGTGTCCATTTCCCTTCTCTTTCAGTGGAGCCAAAGGAAAAGCTGTCTTTTCAAAGACACTGGCATTGCAATGACTTCTGCTGACCACTTCCAATTTTCTCTCCTTGTAAACTCCGTTTAGTGTTACAAAAACAATTCCAAGGCAGATTGCAGGTGCCACGCGTCTCCTCTGACCTTTAAATCAAATTTAGCGTTTCACTCTCTAGCAGGCCACCAAGGAACACTTGACAGCTTAATAAAGTGGAAATTTTAGGCAATAAATCCAAGCATTCATGAAAAAAGGGATCAAAGCTCTCCCTCGTTGTTGAATATCTCCCAACCAAGAGCTTCTGGAGCTTGGCTAGAATAAAAACTGGGATTGTCAGGAGTGAATTCTCCTGCCCTAAATAAAAAATCAAGGAGCAGCCCAATGCTCTGCCTGCCTGGCATAGCCCAGGCACCCCAGCTAAGATCAACTAACGCCAGGTTGGGATTCCATGGCCAGGGAATCCCAAAGCAGCCCATCCCAAAAGAGCTGCCTTCCCCTCAAAATAAAGATATTTTGTCAAATAACAAATAATTTGGGTCAAACGGTGGGATAATCTCCTCATAATTCATATAAAATGGTGTTTCCCTGCTGCAGAGTGAGGGGAATTCTTGTCATCCCTGTCAGGAGTTACATGGTGCAGGTGTTTATGAAGCAGCTGTGGGGTTTTCTTACTGACAAAGCAGTTTCGCAGAAATCCCTTTATTTATTTTGATGGGTGTCCAAGGGCATCCTGAAAGGTACTGAGGATGGGAAATGCAGCTTTGGGATCAAAGGCAGAGCGAAAAACAAAGAGAACAATTAAAACATTTGAGGCTGCATCAAAACCAAACAGCATTTCTGAGGAGATGAAAAAGCAAGCCCTGAAATCAGGGACAAAAATACCAGGGCAGAGAAGGTCTGGCTGTCAGCAATTTCCTGAGGGCATGGAAAAACCAAAATGTTGGATTTAGGCTGGTGAATAACAGCACCAAACTCTCCCCAGCCCGCCATTGCCTTCAGAGGCATTTGCCACCAAATTCTTGGGAAATCAGGTCTGTCTTCCCTAAATATAGGAGGTGCCAGCACGGAATTTTGTCTCTCCATCTGGATTTGGCAATCCAACAAAGGAAGTAATGGAAGTTCCCTCCCTGTCATGGTTTGGATTAGAAATTTTACTTTGAACTTGGAAAATGTTCCACTTTCAATGACTCAGCGTGTCCTGATGGGGACAAAAAGGGAATATTTTGCTTTCCGCAGAAAATTCTCCCCTTTAGCTGCTGGGTGGAGGAGCCTGGCAGTATCCAGAGTGGGATTTTCCAGAATGGGATTTTTCAGAACGAGGCAACGTCTTTCCATGCGTGTTATAGCTGCTATAAATCTGCCTGACTGTGTTTCCCTGGGAAGAACCTGCTTAGCTTAGGCAGGAATGTGAGAGGATCGAGTCTCCTTGTGGAATTCACTCACTGGGACTTTCCCAGACTTCCAGAGGGTGTAATCCTGGGCTGGAAATCCTCGTTTTTTGGTAGGAATCCACACAGAGACTCTCACTCTTTGTATTCTGAGCACTTCAAGCAGAGTTTAACCAAGTGCTGGGAGCATTTTGCAGCTCTTCTGTCTCAGGCTGGGTTTCACAGACAGGTCGTGGGCTCTGTTTGCTTGGCAGGCTCTTTTTAAACAAATAAATCATTAAGTACCAGAGCTGTGAACGAGCCTAGAAATGTCCCCTCTAAAGAATTAACCCCACCCTCAAATATCCCAAATATATTCCCTATAAATCCCGGGATTTTGATCTTCTGGTGGGGCTGGTAAGCCATTATCTACCCTAGGAGCCACCTACACGGACAGCATCTGATAAAAACAGTAAAGGAACTGGGATTCGCTGATATCAGTTTAACAGAAGTGCAAATTCAGATGGGATCCATTGCTCCTGTGTTCATTTATTGTCTATTGTTAGCAAAAAAAATCCATTGCTTCAATGGAAAGATCAGTCGAGATGTAAGTAATTGCATTTCTTTTCTCCTTTTATTTTCTGCGTGCTTGAAAGGGGGAGATTTACAGCAAAGAGCAGGAAAATCTGCAAATAGGAAGGGAAGGCGATTCAGCAGGAGAAAGGACAAAGATCTACACCCCTTATTTTAGTGGGAGCTGGGGAAGAGAAAAAAAATTAAAGCAGAAAATAAATTAAATAATAAACCTTATTTCATTACAGAAAATACAAGTTTTCTGTCAACCTTGCAAATAGGAGAAAAGGGCTTAGGTTCTTTCTTTTGGACGTAATTTACGGAGTAATAACAGATGAATACGCTCCCAAAGTCAAGATATATTATTTCAAATTGGTCCTATATTTAAATATGAAACAAGCTGGCATTTTGTCATGTCAGCTAATGGAACTGCTGGGGAAAATCTGAGGATGAAAAATAGACAATTAAATGGTTCCTTTGAAAACAAAAGAGGGATTTGCATATCTCTTTATAATGATGAGTTTGCAGTTCTTCCCTTCCAGGCTTCCAACGAAGTGTAAATCTGTGATGTCTGCGATCCAGAGCTCCTCAGGTTCCTGGGAAAAGAGCTTTTTGTGTCCTTGCTGTCATCTGCAAAGATGCCCCAGGCTGGGAACCACTGAAAAAGGAGCAGATAACAAAACCCGTTCCCTTTCATGATGCCGGAGCTGTAATTCCATCAAATATTTGGCTTGTGAAAAAGGGCTCGGAGGAGTGACTACAGTGGGTGCTGCTAAAAGCTCAGGATTCGTTGCCTGGGGCGTTCGTGATAATTGTAGCACATTCCTGTGCTTGAAAAAGGGGATTCTGCAATTTGGGAGGCTTGGACAGCTCCCGTGGCACCGTGTCCGTGTGGGAAGGTCTGGGATGAGGCAGAGGAGATGGGACAGACAGACACCTGAGCGGTCACAACACAGGAGTTCAGCCAGGCTGGGAGGGGTGGGCAGCCAAAGAGGCTGGAATCTGTGGGAGTTTGTGGTAATTGTAGCACATTCCTGTACCTAAAAAAAGGGATGCTGCAATTCGGGAGGTTTGGTCAGCTCCCGTGGCACTGTGTCCGTGTGGGAAGGTCTGGGATGAGGCAGAGGAGATGGGACAGACAGACACCTGCAGTCACCTCAGCACCTCAGCCAGGCTGGGAGGGGTGGGGGGCCAGAGGGGCTGGAATTTATGGGAGTTTATGCCAGAGGAGAGGTTTAAGGGAATCCCTAAGGGAAAACCCTGTTTGCACAGCGCAATATTGCACTGGCACATCCCGGATCATGGAGCCACAGCCAGGGTGTGCCTGGGATAAACAGGAACGGGACAAGAGACANCTGGGATGAGGCAGAGGAGATGGGACAGACAGACACCTGAGCGGTCACAACACAGGAGTTCAGCCAGGCTGGGAGGGGTGGGCAGCCAAAGAGGCTGGAATCTGTGGGAGTTTGTGGTAATTGTAACACACTGCTGTGTTTAAAAAGTGGATTCTGCAATTCGGGAGGTTTGGTCAGCTCCCGTGGCACTGTGTCCATGTGGGAAGGTCTGGGATGAGGCAGAGGAGATGGGACAGACAGACACCTGAGCGGTCACAACACAGGAGTTCAGCCAGGCTGGGAGGGGTGGGCAGCCAAAGAGGCTGGAATCTGTGGGAGTTTGTGGTAATTGTAACACACTGCTGTGTTTAAAAAGTGGATTCTGC
>VZTF01001217.1:25036-60239 GCA_013397755.1 Cnemophilus loriae
GGGGGCCAGAGGGGCTGGAATCTGTGGGAGTTTGTGGTAATTGTACCACACCGCTGTGTTTAAAAAGGGGATTCTGCAATTCGGGAGGTTTGGTCAGCTCCCGTGGCACTGTGTCCATGTGGGAAGGTCTGGGATGAGGCAGAGGAGATGGGACAGACAGACACCTGAGCGGTCACAACACAGGAGTTCAGCCAGGCTGGGGGGGGTGGGCAGCCAAAGAGGCTGGAATCTGTGGGAGTTTGTGGTAATTGTAACACACTGCTGTGTTTAAAAAGTGGATTCTGCAATTCGGGAGGTTTGGTCAGCTCCCGTGGCACTGTGTCCATGTGGGAAGGTCTGGGATGAGGCAGAGGAGATGGGACAGACAGACACNGTCTGGGATGAGGCAGAGGAGATGGGACAGACAGACACCTGCAGTCACCTCAGCACCTCAGCCAGGCTGGGAGGGGTGGGGGGCCAGAGGGGCTGGAATTTATGGGAGTTTATGCCAGAGGAGAGGTTTAAGGGAATCCCTAAGGGAAAACCCTGTTTGCACAGCGCAATATTGCACTGGCACATCCCGGATCATGGAGCCACAGCCAGGGTGTGCCTGGGATAAACAGGAACGGGACAAGAGACAGCCCTGGGGTTAAAACTTCTGATACAAATAAATCTGGTGGAAGATGAGCATTCCAGCAGGAATTCCTCCATGGAAAGGGTGGTCAGGCATCGGAACTGCCCAGGGAGGTTTGGAGTCCCCATCCCTGGAGGTGTCCAAGGAATTCCTGGAGGTGGCACTCAGCGCTCTGGGCTGCGACAGGGTGGGCATGGGACATGGACTCATGGGCTGGGAGGGCTTTTCCAGCCTCAGGGATTCCATGACCATCTCTAGGACGGTGCAGCAGCTTTCCATGGCTGTCCCAGCAGGAGCAAAGCTGGGAATAAGGAGCAGATCGGAGGCCCTGTGCCCTGAACTGTTCACTTTGACAGAAGGGATTTGCCAACACCTTTATCCTGGGACACAAAAATCTCCTGCTTCTGTCACAGCAGCACGAACACCTGAGCTGCACTTCCATCCAGCCACGGATGCTGGATATTCTGTGTCTCTCCCAGTGTGCCTTGCTAATCTCTCCTGGTTTCCTAGGCAATGAACAGGGAACGTACAAAAGGCCGCGGATTTTCATTTAGTTTGTGTTCCCCGGTCGTGGAAGTGTCTCTATTGGCAATGAAAGAAGGAATGTGGGATCAGAGAAATGAATAAGGTGCAGAAGTCACCCGGTATTGATGGCCAGGAAACAGAAGTTTTATCGCATTTTTGTTAAGGAATTGAAAACAACCAACCACAAAAACGGGCAGAATATCATAAGTAATTAGAATTTGTCAGGTTGTGTCAGAGTCCGTTTTTTCTTGGTGCATTTGAGAAATGTCTGTCACGGCACAAACTACTTTAGTCTGAGAGAAACTAAAGATTGGTTACATTTATTTCCAAAATCATTGCTTTGGGCTGGTGCTGTTTGAAAAAGCATTCTGTGCATTGACTGCTTGGAACGACCGTTTGATATATTAAGGTGTGAGACCATGAATTGTCCCTGTGGATCTTTCAGCGAAGCCCAGGATATTCCCAGCAGGAGAGATTTATCGGACTGGCAGCTGCAGCAACGTGCCAAAAGGTAATCTATGGAAGAGCCACAAATTTAAAATTTGAGAGCTCCACAAAGGCCTTGTGGTTTGCCCAGAGTCACAGAGAGAGCAAATATTCCAGCCAGAAAGCAGTGCCAGGCACCCCAGTCCTTCCTCTGAGCTCCTCCATCACCATCCTCCCTGATGGGAAGTCCCACAAACATCTTCATCAATATCTCCCAGATTTCACTGTTAAATTTACTGAAATAGGGACACTTTGCTGGTTTTTTCTCCCTGGGAATGCATTCCCACCTCTGCACTGCCTGCTTGGCTCCGTGGAGCCTGGGATCCAGCTGGTCCCTGCCAGCACATCACTGCTGCAGGCTGCCAATTTTTTGGGCTGTTGGCACCAGAAAAACTCACCTGCATCAAAAGGAAGAGTGAGATGACCGTGGGGAGTACGGTCAGGAATTTTCTCTGTGTACTCAGTCATGAGCCAGATCCTCAATCAACCTTCCCTGCTGCCTGGGAAGCGCCAGGTGAGTCCAAACCCAGCAGGGCCTGGTGCTGACGAGGGAAGGAGATGAGCCCCAGCCGTCTGTAGGGGCTGTGGGAGAGCAGCTCTGCAGCTTCAGAAGTTTTGCTGTAGCTGCTCTCAGCAGGATCTCCTCGAAGTGCTGCCCGAGGTTCAGGCAGTGCCTGAGGATGCAAAAGGAATTTCTGCACCTGGAATGCCAAATCAGCCCGTTCTCCACATGAAAAAACCTGGCTACACAATCAAAACCCAGTGTCTGAACCAGACCAGCACAGGGTATTTTCATAAAAACTGGAATGTGTGGTTTTCACTGCTGCCATTTGCTAAAGGATTGTTCAGCTCTCCAACAGCTTTAACAGCACAAATGGAAAAGCTCATTCTGCCGAAAAGGTTTGAATGTTGTACTGAGTCAGGTAACCACTACGAATTCCTTCAGTCTGTTATACCTTTAAATCCCCGAGGAATTCTCTGGCTTTCCAGGCAGACTCCCGTTTTGTATTCCAGGCAGCACAAGCTCCTGCAGAGATCATAAACACTGGGAGTTGCCTTTGGGATATTTCCTCTCAGTTTTAGCCTGGTTCCCTACAGAAACCCTCACGTTTTGAGGGCAGGTGGGAGGTTTATGCACACACATCTGTCCTTCTGTGCTCCCTTCTCAAAATTCCCATTGTTTGATTCCAGTTTTCCCAAAAGAGCAAGTGAGAAAAACTACAGTGGGAGTTTGTCAGGCACTGGAGAATCTGCACCAGCCAGCAGCACTCAAATTCAAATTTGATGATGAAATTCAAAATGCTGGGAAAGCTTCACCAGGGCTCCAAAACCTCTCAAGCTCCAAAAAATCCATGTGGGAGAATTTGTGCCCTGGGAGAAAACAGCTTTGAAAGTCTAAACCCAGCAGGCATCGATCAGGAGACACTCGTGGGGCCAGGAATGGTCCTTGGCCAGGGAATCTGGGAACTGCTCAGAGCTCGGGGCCCAGTAGGGTTGGAGGGAAGGGAGGATGGTGGATTTTAGCCCTGAGCATTCAGAAACTGCTGTTCATAGGGAGTTAGGAGAGGCTGGGCAGAGCCAGCAGCACCAGGCTTTATCCCACAGCCTGGAAATGGATCCCACTGGAAATGAGCTTTATTAAGGTCAGGGAGTTCATTGCTGAGGACAAGAGCAATGCAGTTTTGCTGCTGCTGTTTTAGCTCCAAAGGGACTTTTGAGGGCAAAGCAGGAGGAGTTTGGACCCCCTCAGTGCCCACAGGTGCCCTGTCCCAGTACCCCCAGTTCCTGGTGCCTGTTCCCAGCCAAGGCTGTCCAATTGCCAGGCCAGCGGGCAAACTTTCCTCCTGACTTTGGCAAAGTGAGAAAATGCAGGTTTTGCTGACGGAAAGACTTTGAGAATCAGTCCAGGTAAAAGCTGAGGGAGCTCCAGAGACAGTTCTGGGTGTTGTTATGAGCCTGGGCACCTGCTCAGAGCTAATAACCACTGAAACCAAGGGCACAAAAGAGTTTCAGGGTGAATTTGGGAGCTCCTTAAAGCTCGATGCTGCAAATGGCCCCTCTGAAGTCAATAGAAACGCTCCTAGAAAACAGCTATTCAGCAAGGATAGGGAATGAGAGCCCGTCCCGAGGTCCTGGGGAAAGGCTGCTCGATGCAGTGTTTGTGTCCAGTGTGTAATTGCAGAAATATCAGCGTTTCAGCAGTGCCACAGGAGTGCAAATGCTCCAATAGACTTGCTAGAATTGCCTGGAGTTGCGAAAGGCAGTTTTCACACAGTCAAAACTGCATTTCCTGTTGATTAGCAACTGTTTTCTCTCTCTCTGGAGCTGGAAAAGTGAGAAAGGAAATTGGGGTTAGAGCTGAGCCTATTGAACAGAACGTCTGCCTCTCTCTGCTAAATTCCAGTTGGAAATGCAAAGTGGAAGACTCTGTTACAGCTCAGCTTGACTCTAGGGGGAAAAAATATTGGAATATAGCACTGTGATGGACTGAATTAATGTAATCAATCACTGAGTAATCCTTTAAGTAGTTAGGATCTAGTGAATTGTCAGGGCTGGACCAGATTCCTCTCTGGATACTGCCCTGTTTGGGGACATGGGCTGGGCCTGGATCATTGAAATAAATCTCTGCCAGTCTGAGCTGGCTTTGCCAGCTTTGGGGTTGAGAAAATGCACGTGGAAGGACTTTTGGGCATTTATATAAAAATCTGCTTTGTGAGAAGCTGGTAGGTACAATCAGGACCAGCTCGTGGCTTCTGTGAGGCCAGAATTTCTTCCTAAAGGTTTAGGACTCAATCCAGAGAGGTTTTACTCATTGTGAAATCATAGCAGCAATGCAAAGATCACTCACAGGAGTCCCAGGATCTTCACTCCTGTGTCCCGGTGCCTCACGTCAGCTTGTCCCTAATTCTAACAGAAATCCTCTTTTCTCTGCTTCTGGATCTCCGATCTCAGCTGAGCTGCAAGGACTCCTGAGGCTGGGATGGTTCATCCCTGGACCAGAAAAGCTCTCAGTACCTCACATCCTCTGGGATCTGCTGTGCTCCTTCAAGCCATTAACACCAAAATTAGAAGGATCCCATTAAAACGCTGTCCTGTGTTTGACATCGCTGGTTGGGCTCAGCTGATAAAGGCCCTGAGAAAGGCCCATTGCAGCTCTGCCTGCTGCAAACGGGAGATGCTGTTAATTCCCTCACCTTGGAAAATACATGAACCAGCCCAGATTCCTCATAATTACAGCAGGTAATAAAGATGCATTTTAATAGGAGGAACTAATAGTGGGTGACATCTTTACAGAGATGACAGATGATCTATCTCTGTGCTCTGCATATTTTTTGTAGAGGAGGAGGGTAAAACCTTTGATTTGAGGCACTAAATCAGTTATGGGGAAGCAATAAACTCCTGGCTGTGGCTCTAAAAATATTTGTCCTTTTGAAACACCTCCTGCAGATGCTACAGAAATGAATGGATGGGATCAGACAGGAAATGCTGGCTCTCCCCCCAGCAGGGTTTTGTTCTCTCTCTCCCTTTAGCAGCCCAGTGGAACAGAACCAAGTTTGAGTTCTGGTGGTTCATAAAACGCTCAGTCTGGCACTCCCAGGGGTGTGAGAACTTCTGGCAGGAAAATCCACGGTGCAGACCAGCAATAAAGCACATTCCAAACAGGGAGGGGATCCAAGGGGCTCCATCCCCTGTTCCTGGGGACAGGGAATCACAGCAGCAGCCCTGGCAGGGCTCTGTTTGTCCACAGAATTATTTCCTACCCCTACATAAAAAATCTTGTAGCTAAGCTTATCTTGTGAGTAAAAAAACCCCTTAGAGCTTATCAAGGCTGTGTTTTTCCCTCCAAACCCACTGATGATCATTAAAGCCCTTTCAGGTGCCCAGCTCTGGGCTGACCTTGAGGAAGAGCAGCTCTGAGAGATGGGAACGTGCCTTGCAGGGGACGCGGCAGCAGCAGCACTGGCAGCGACGAGAGAAAAGCTGAGTTTGAAACTCCATTTATTTCTGACAGAGTCTCTGCCTGATGTGAGCTTCATTCGGGGAGCTGGTGCTTGATAACGTGTCAGAGAATAGAGAAATAATTCTCCTGGAAGGAGCTCGCTCGGCTTGGCAGGCTGGGGGAGAGCTGAGGCCAATGTTTTGTCTGGGAATGAATTCCAATTGATGGTTCCAGATGGCTCCAATGGTTCATAAGATCAACATTTTTATTCTCTTCTGGCAGGGTCTGAATGGATCCATACTGACCACGTGAAAGGTTTCAAGTTTGCAGAACTCTGAGCAGAAATGCAGCTGAAAGCTCTGTGTAATTTGGATTTTCATGGTTTGGAATGAATAAATTAATTACTGTAGCACCTTTTGAGCCAGAAGAGTATCATTAATATGAGAAAACAGTTTAATTCCTTTGGTTTGAAAGCATCCAAAGACCACTCCAAATGGCAGCTACTTTCAAAGATAAAAAACTTTCTTAAAGCAGCTTTAATTCTCCATGATTATGCCACGTTAAAATCAACTTTTTGAAAAAAAGCTCCAAATACTTTTACCCCAAAAGGTTACTTCCTCATTAAAATGGTGAGAAAATAGGAGTATTTTTAACAAATTCTGGAAAATACAGTTCTACTCTCATATGAACTATATTTAATCTTACCTCTCGCTCCCAAATAGAGACAGATTGCCTGAAGGGATGGGCTGGCACTGCAGTTTCAGTCAGTTCCTACCTTCCAAGAGTTTCATCCGTAAAAATGAAGCATCATTCCAGAAATCATTAAAAAGTGGGGGACATTTCTGGCCCTGCCTCCCAAACCATTGTAGCCAGGGCAGCTCCAGCTCTTATTCCAGGAGATTTCTGTGTTTAAGTGATGATTTACCAGCACCTGATGTGTTTATTCTGCTCTGCACTAGCACTGATGTGGCTCAGGAATTCTCTGCCTCGGAGAATTAACAATTTCCACCCCTTTAAAAAGGCTGCCTTTTGTTTATCCCAGCCATAAAATCTGAACTTGGTAAAATCAGAAATGCAGAAAAATCTGCAGCTTTGATTGATGTTGGTTCAGAGCCTGCTGGTGGAAAGGGAGGGAACCTCACTGCTGTGTGTGATGGGTGGTGCTGAAACCCAACAAAACCCCTGAACAGCACCCTTGGATCGGGGCCTCAAATTCAGATCTTGCCCTCGAGGCCTGCAAACACACTTTCATTTTTATCTGTACCTCCTTTTCTTTTTTTTCCCCTCATTTTTATCTCTATCTTAAGCTACTTAAATAATATCAGAGACTGACTGATCAAGCAGTCATCGCCTCAGGAATCAGCTCATAAAACTCCTTTTTTTTTACTGTAAAGGAAGGGAGCTTCATTTTTATCTTTTTGTTTTGCTGTATTCCGTTGGTTTTTTTATTAATTTCCTACATAAATATTCAGCTTTCCTCCCAAACTTTATATTTTCCTGTTATCAGTGTTGGACAAGAAGTAACTGTATCCATGTGAGTTCTTTCAGCTTTATTAATGACATGAGATATTGATCTAAAAACCCTCCAGAAATGGATTCATTACCTCAGATTGCAGCGAAAAACTCACAATATTTGTTCTGAATGAGGAATGGCCAATGCCCACTTCAAATCCAGCAATGGGAAATGCAGCACAGAAGTGAGATGAGAAAGAGATGCTGAGCTTTGATTCTCAGAGTGCTTGGGTGCACAAGAACCTTGCCAGTTCCCACGTGTGGTAATTGTACGTGGAACTGGGCGACGGGAAATATGCAAATGAGGTCTGTAATTAGCTGATTGGGATGCACAAACGTGGGACTTGCTTCGTCAGTTGGGAAAAGAGAGCGCAAATGGATTTTTGGGTCTGCAAAACTGAACTTCACAGAAATCAGTCACTTCAGTTATCACACTCATAACTTTAAGGCTCTGTATTTTCTTCTGTATTCTCTGTATTTTCAATTACCTTACTCAAACTTTAAGATCCTGTATTTTCTTCTGTATTTTCTGTAGTATCAATTATCTCACTCATAACTTTAAGACTCTGTATTTTCTTTGAAATTCTCCGTATTTTCAATTATCTTACTCAAACTTTAAGATCCTGTATTCTCTTTGATATTCTCTGTATTATCAATTACCTTACTCAAACTTTAAGATCCTGTATTTTCTTCTATATTCTCCGTATTTTCAATTATCTTACTCAAACTTTAAGACTCTGTATTTTCTTCTGTATTCTCCGTATTTTCAATTGTCTTACACAAATTTTAAGATCCTGTATTTTCTTCTGTATTTTCTGTAGTATCAATTATCTCACTCAACTTTAAGACCCTATATTTTCTTCCATATTTTCTATATTATCAATTATCTCACTCAGACTTTAAGACTCTGTATTTTCTTCTATGTTCTCTGTATTTTCAATTATCTTACACAAACTTTAAGATCCTGTATTCTCTTTGATATTCTCTGTATTATCAATTATCTTACTCAAACTTTAAGACTCTGTATTTTCTTCTGTATTTTCTGTAGTATCAATTATCTCACTCATAACTTTAAGACTCTGTATTTTCTTCTGTATTCTCCGTATTTTCAATTATCTTACTCAAACTTTAAGACTCTGTATTTTCTTCCGTATTTTCTGTATTTTCATCCCCAGGAAGTTCCCAGCTGTGCTTTTAACAATCTTATGGGAAGAGGGTCGTGTCAACCACATAATTCTGGTTTTTACCTCTGAAATATGTGATTCTCAGACGTCCTGAGCTATTTGTGAAGCAAACCCCACCCCGCGGTGGTGATTTTTTCGGACAATCAGAGTCCAGTCTGTGCCTGGCATTGCTCAGAGTGGATCCAGGGGCTGGAGGAGTGGACATTCTTCATCCAGGGATGAGCTGCCCTCTCCAATTTGGGTGCTTCTCCTGCCTCCCAGTTTCTCCAAGCCCTGGGACTGGGGTGGGGTTAATTAAATCAGCTCCTCTGACACAGCTCCCCAAGACAGCCAAGCCACTGTGTCCCACGGGCACCGCGCAGGGGAGCCCTGCCTGTGCTCACAGCGAGCACCACGAAGGAAAGAGCTTTTCTCTTCGGAGCGGGAGGCATGACAAGCCCCCGAAAACTCAGGCGGTAAAGAAATCTCTGCTCGTGCTCCATTCTGGAGTGGGAATCAGGTCTGTGAGGAATCAGGGCCCCACTGACCCACGCCTGCTTGTATCCCACTTACTCAGATTTCCTGCTGCTGTGGGAACAACATTTCTGTGTTTGCTGGGGCGGCAGTGGAGTTTCTGTGGGTGTTGCTGTGCCTCTCTCAGCAGAGCTGTAACAAACACACATTTTCTCCCAGTGCCAAAGGAAGGGATGTCTGTCTGCCAGCTCTTAATTCCTTGGCCAGCTACAATTGTACAGCGTGAAATTACTCACAGGAAATAGTTCAGGCTACTGAAAAAAATCCCTTCTCTTTTTATTTAGCATTTTTGCCTTTTTCAGAATATTTAAAAGTCTTGTGCAGCTCTGGGGCCAGTGGGTGCCCCCAGGGCCTCTGTGGCTGTCAGAGCTGTTCCCCACAGCTTGGAAGCTTTAGGAGATGTCACCTGATTTTAAAAATTGCTCCCAACTATCCCCAAACTGTCCTGGCTCGATGTGTTCTGATTGTCTTTGTGAAAGCAGGCCTTGCTCCTTTTCCCCAGGATTTGCACCTCATGCCGTTTTCTACAATTGCCCAAAGCCATTTCCATATTCACGATGCCAAATCAGAGCCTGATGAGAAAAATCCACGTCCCACCTCCTCTCCTTTCCCTCAGCCAGCTCCAGTGAAAGAATTTTCTCCATCAAATCGTGCCAGAGTGAACCTGTAACCCCAGGAAAGTCCTTACACAACGTTATCCTCACAGCACCCCCAGGAAATGTGAAGTCCTGCTCCACACATTGATTCCAGAATGTTCCCCACCAGGACATTTCCTGCTCCAGGCAGCTTCCCACTGAAGGCTAAACCTCTGATTTATTAAATAGATTTTATTTTAAGATGGATGCTTATGAAGCTGGGCAAGATTATTATAATTTCTAAAACTCTCCATTTGTCAATTTACCCGCAAGAGGAAATAATAGAAAGGGCTTCTCTGTCAATATTTATTAAATCAAATATTTAACGACGGTTTCTTGGAAACTGGAATGTAAAACAGGACTGTTGGTCTTGGATCCAAGGGTTTGTTTTAACAGGCTACAATTGAAATCTGCAAATGGCAAAAATGGTGCTTAAACAACAGGAAAATTTGTGTAGCAATTGCTGCATAAGAGGAAGCTCAATAGCAGATAATTGCATTAAAAGTACTTTAATGCTCACTGCCGACTTTAAAAAATCGTTGCGAGGTTGGGTTCATAATTAGATTAGAATTATCAGCAAACATGAAATGGTGATTATTCTCAGCAATTTGGATGGGTTTTTTCAAAGCTCTGTGGCTCCTTTTATGTGTATGAGGCATCGTGGTGAGGGTTGCTGTGCTCTTTGCTCTGCCCTGCTTAGATAGATTCATAATTTAGTGTTTATATGAAATAAAATGCATTTCTGCTGAACTGTCCTTCGCAAACAGGGACATTTTTATCCTAAAAAAAAAAAATATGGAAAAAGTCTATTCCCTTTACTTGTGGTAAAAGTCAGTGAGGTCTGACTGGGGAAATCGGGTTCAGATATTCCATGGATAGAAAACGAGTGCCAGACAAAGCTGCTCCCCTCAGAGGTGGGAGGATGCTGTGTTTGGTGCTGAGGGTGATGCTCTGAGCATCCAAGGTGCTGATTTAAGAGAGGGCACACATGGCATGGCTGGCACCTGCTTTAGTGCCCAGCACTATCCCCGCTGGCTCTGGAAGGAAAATTCTCTTTTCTTCTCCCTTCCCGTGCCATGAAAGCCCCCGGGGGTGTCTGGATCTGCTCGGCTGTCAGAGGAATCGCTGGTTTGTCCCAAGCCATTTTGAAAGCTGTGGCTCTCAAGGTGCTGCTGCTTGGAGGGCTTGGATTTTGGGGAGAGCTGAGCAGCCAGAGGAGAATGATCTCTGTGTTTGCCCTAAGAGACTTCCCGAGGCTGGAGCAGTTCGGTTTGTTTGCACCACTTGGGGAACCTGGGAAATCGAGGTCATTATTCCAGTTTTCTCTGTCCTCAATCCAGGATTCCCCCCTGCCCAGCCAGAGTAGAAAAACTCCTTCAGCCCACTTTACCCTCTCCTGAAAACCAGGATATTCCTGTTCTTTCAACCAGGATCCCCACTGACGGTGGGAGCCTTCATCCCTTCCGGCACCGGGGCACCGGTTCCTCTTCTTGCAACACCATCGCCATCCAAGAGCCCTGAGCCTTATCCCTGTTCCTTTCTGTTTCTCAGCGCTTTTAGAAAAGTTATTTGGAGTATTTTTGCAGCCTGAGCCGTGCAATATTTGAGTCGTGTTTTGTGCCAGCGCAGGATGAGGGCTGCAGTGCAGGACACGGATAATCTGCCTTCCAAAGCCTTGTTCCCTCGATTTTCCTGCCTCCCTGCTCTCCGTGCTGGCACTCGGGGCCGTCCCCGCTCTCCCAGGGAGGCTCTGCAGCCACAAGCCCCTTGTTTGAATAACTCTGCAGCCCTCACTTGCCTCGGAGAGCTGATCCAGCACCCGGGGCTTGGAGCTTTGTGCTGAATTTAAAGCTTCTCTCAGATCGTTCCCGTTCCCCCCGTGAGCTCCACCGCTCCCGCCCAGCGTAAACGAGCTCATCCCCCGGGCTGTGCCCAGCACGAACCAGAGCCATCACATTAATGCCAGCAGGATTTATCCACACCCGCGGAGAGCCAAACAGCCCTTCCAGTTCTCCTCATGCACGCAGAAATCCCGAAGTGTTATTTTAATGCTTCAATTAATGACAGATCTCGTTTGTGTCCGCGGGCCTGTCCCTCCTTCCTCCCTTCCACACGAGACAAAACCAACCCCCAGCTGCTGTTTAAAACCCTCACATAACCAATAATCTGCTCCTAGGGGTGTCCTTTTCCTTTTTTCCTTCTCTTTTCTGCATACAATGTCGCAGCGATTCCCCTCGCTGTGAAAATAATGTGTTTCTCATATTAATATTATTTGGGGAATAAGTTCTAATTCAGCTGCTTTCTGCTGCCAGCAGCAAGGCTGAAGTGAAAAGGCAGCACACTCATTTCTGACAAGGCTGGAGGAATTTTTTTCATAGGCAGGTGCTGCAGCTTCAGAGCCTCAAACCTAAATCAGATTTCTACAGCCAGGAGCGTTGTAAAACCTCTCTCTGCTCAGACACAGAGGAGAATATTTCATTTAACACGTGTGTCTACATGTTCCAGCAGGGAGAATCAACTTTGTCTCTCTCCTGCCGAGCACAGCTGGAATTCTTAGGTGGGAAATATTTGGAGCTGCCAGGGGTGCATCAGGGAAGTCTAAATGGTCCCAGTTCCTTTGTGCAAGCTCCATCTGTTGGGAGCTTGGATCTTCTGTGGAGCATCACGAACTCATCCCATTTCTGGGAAAATACGAGTGAAACCACCAGTTCTGGTCCTAGAGTGCCTGGCACTGCTGGAATCCACTTCTGCCATGAAACCAGAAATGGCAGCCCTCGTATAGATCCCAACAATATCCATTTTATTTACAGGTAATCTGGTTTATTCGTTTATTATCCTCGTTTTTATAAAAATAAACCGGTTTTGGCCATGAAAGAAAAGAAACCCAATCCCCTGTGGAAGGCAATAAACATCACTGAAAGGATTGGTTTGCCAGGAAAGCATCCTTTGGTTGGATTCTGCTTTATTTGCATCTTTGTGATATGAATCTCTGTCTTTCAGCTCTGAAGAAAGATGATTTAATTCCCTCTCTCTCTCTTTTTCTCCCTCTTCCTCCTGCACACTCTCCGTTAGCACCATCCCAATCCCTCACATTGCATTAGAGGCTCATTTTATTCACTTTATTTATAATTAAGCAGTGATGCAGTCGTGTTTTGTTGCTTTTGAAGGACGTTCTCAGCTATTCTGGAGATTTTAAGAGGGGTGCATTAAGGTTAATTACCTAATAATTTACAGTATCAAATGCTCTTGCAGGCACTTTGATCCTCACTAATTGTGGCACTGAACAAAGTAAATAAGAGTTTGCTTACATTCCAGCAATGTGACCATGGAAAAAGCCCTTTTTGGAATTTATGGTGTCCTTTCTTTCTCCTTGGCTTCAGTGGCTCTTGGGCAGCCTTCAGAGGGAATGATCCAGAGGAGTGGAGCCTCTCCATATTCATTTTATAATGATTTTCCTTTCTTAACATGATTCAGATGTCAAACGTGGAGCAGCTGACTTTGATTGCATTATAGGATATCAAACGTTATGCTGCAGAGGAAATAAATACTAATGGGGTTTGATGTGTTGGAAAGATGATTTTGAGGGTCTCAGGACAAAGCGGAAGGACAAGAAGCCAAAAGCGTGGAGTGAAAGTTAGAGAAACTCCAGAGCAATGGGATCTTGCTCTTTCCTGGGACTTTTCCTGCTCTTTTCGTGGTCAAAAAATATCTGTTCCCAGGTCTCCCTGGTAAAAATCTGTGTGGCTTCTCTGAAGTCCTAAAAATGGGCAGAACATTGCAGATGAGAGCAGACAGGAATAACTGTTGGAACCAGGCTGGGCTGGAACTCTGCTCTCAGCACTGGGGGGGTTCTGTGATCCCCGGGACTGGAGGCTCCTGGTCAGCCTGGAAGGTATTCCCAGCTCTTGGAGCGTGCACAGAGAACATTCCCAAATTCCAACTCCCACTTCGTGCCTTGCTGGTGGCTTTTTTTGGTGATTCTCAGGTGAGGCTCGTCAGCTCAGCTCTGTGTAGGACAGCACGAAGCAAAGGAGAAAGCGAAGGCAGAAACCTCCAAGGCAAGGATAAATCCTGTGCACTGCACCTGGCCTGTCTCATCTCCAGCAAAACCAGGCTGGAATTCGTGTTGCCACGTTAATTTATTCTGTCAGGAATCTTCTGTTAATTCGGGGTTGTTTTTATGTCAGAAGTGTCACGTGGAGTTTAAATGGTCCATGACTTGTAGCAGCATAATTCTCCATTAGTTCAAGTTGTTTCCCTTAATTTTCCCGTCATGAATTTTACATTTGCAAAGCACCAGTGCAAGGATTTTATGTCTCAGATTCTGCCCAGGAGGGAACTTCATTCGGGTGTTCAGAAAGGGGCTTTGGGGTTTCTTTTCTCTGGTGCAATGTTGAGTAGCTGAGAAAGAAATTGGGATATTTTTGGGATGCTGCAGAGCTGCACCTCACACCTTGTGGGGCGCTTACAAATCTCTCCTGTTAGGAGTGTAAAAGCATTAATTGCATTTAATAAATACGAATATTTTGAAGAAGGAGCCTCAGCAGCTTCCCAGCCTCGTGGGCTCTGCTGAAAGCAGCGCTCGGGAGCAGGAGGAGCAGGAAGTGGGAAGCCCTGAGCTCAGGAGACATCAGCCTGACTTGACAGAGGATGAAAAATCAGGCTTGGACATTTCCTGCTGCAGATGGTCAAACGCTTCACCTCCCTTTTTCTTCTCCTTCTCTCTGGCATTCAGAACCCATTCGGAAATTTCCCATTAAAGCTTTCTCAAAAGTTTCACTCCCCAGTGAAACTGCCGTTCTTCCTCCAGCTGGATTCCAGCCTAATAATTTGAAATAAAAACTCGGGGCCTTTCAATTTCTCACTGAGGAAAATGAGAGTTATTTGGGGAATAGATTCCCCTCATCGCTACCTCTGTCCAACATTTCTTAAATTCTTTTAAAGAAAGTTGTAACAAAGTGGAAAAGGGAGAGTGTAAAGATATTTTTCTAATTTTTGGCTTCTTTTATTGCAGGAAAAACCTTGGTGGAAAGCAAAAAAAGGGACGAGAAACTTGGACTGGCTCTGAAGTTATTTTTACTTATTAATATTTTTAAATACTCTCAATTAAAACTCTTAGCAGATTGTAGGAGGACAGGTTTGGAGGTTTTTGAAACTTGCTTGCTTTAGACCTTTCCCTCCAACATTTCCAAGGGAAAGACTCAGAAAAGTGAGGCAAAGAGGAGCCCTGAGTTGTTTTCAGTTGTTCAGTATTTTACTTAAATTAATGTCAACCAGCAAAAATAATCCAGAATTTATATAGGGTGGCTGGACTCTGATAAAGCCTTTGGTGTAACACATAATAAAGCTTTCACTATTAAGGATCAAAACCTACTCATTCCTGAGGATTCATTTTAGATAAAATTGTGGAAAAAATGGTGATTTATTGAGAAGAGACCTTAACAAACAGGCAGTCCCTTCATCTTTGAAATGCTGTTGTTGCATCCAGAGTGGAACTGGGCAATCTTTGTATTTAAAGGGAAATCAATGGCATTGATTCCATGAAATCAAAGCTGCTCCATGAGAAACTATTACAACATCTGGCTGTTGGAAAAACACGTTGTTTTTAAATCAAACTGATCGAGATCAGGGTGAGTTTCTCACAGCCAGACACGATGATGAAAACGCACAATGAGCAGCAGGAATTGCACCTTTGATCAGGAAAATGATGCCAGGAGCTTGGAAAAGCTTCCTCTGTCCTTGTTCTTTCTCGTGCAAACACTCCCTGCAGCGAAGCAGTTTGCTGGGGGCTTTTATTTAGGTGTAACCATTTTTTATGGATTTTTTTTTCTCCCTCTTCCACAAGGTGCACGCAGCAGTCACTGAAATCAGTGTCAAAATCCCAGTCCCAGCCAAAGAGCCAGTTCAGGACCATTGTGGAAGGCACAGCCCCAGATTCAGCTCTGTGCGTCTCCCTGAAAGGGTGAGAGCTCCATCCAGCATCCCTCCCACCCCACACCTTTCCCAGGGGACGGAAATTTAGTTGCTGCCACAACTAAAGGGATATTTTTCACTTTTAGCAGCACCATTCCTCCCAGCTCTGAATTCCTGGTTTAATAGTTTGATCAGTCTCATATATAAAGCCATGCTGGGATATTAAACTGGCACCCAGATCACCCATGGAAATGTGCAACGCTGTATTTAAAGGCGCAGAATAAAGTAAATTATGACTTAGGCTGCTGCAAACCAAAATTTTCTATGCAAAGCAGCTGCTCCTAAATTTCTTTAAGGAGGTTCTTTGTTAAAGCTACGCAGTTCCTTAAAAGAAAAAACAACCTGTCTGTCAGAGATACTTCAATTATCTTTATTTTCCACTGTTTTTCTTCGAGAAATAATAGTAAACAAGGTGCTCGGGATGCTTTTATCTGAAGCAATAAACCTCTAGGATGTTCAAGTGTAATTAATTGCATTGCTTAAAAGTAAGGGCTTCCAGCAGAATATACAAGGCTTGACATTTTTGTTATGCATAAACTCGATTAGGCTTATGCCAGAATTAAGCATCAGGATTATATTTTCATTCCATTCTTAAATTCTCATTAAAACTCAAATAAGGGAAGCCTCCAACAAAAGCTACACTTGAGTAAAAAGTGATGACACATTGCAAGACCGAGGGATGTGAGGACTGAGATCATTGTGCCATAATTACATTTCTTTCACGTTTGTCAGCTGTTAATTGACGTTTAAAAAAAGACATTTTAAATGCTCCAAAGGCAAGCCAGGGTTTGCAAAGAAATAACAGCACAGCCTTCTTTTACAACACAGATCAACTCGATTTGCTGCTGAGTTCTAAAGCAATTAAATGTTTTTAGGGATGGACTGGGCTGGTCCCAGCCCAGCAGGATCCCAATGGGGTTTTGGGGAGTTTCACCCCAAAAACTCCTCTGGGGCTCAGGGAGGGTGAGACCCCCACGGGAGGGATCTGCAGCACAGCCCACGCTGGGGGCTGCTCTGCCAGATGTTGCTGCTTCATCAAACACAAGAAATTGGGTTATTTTTACCCAAATTGAAACAGGGAACAGAATCCTAAAGACCTGATCCATGGTGAGGGTGAAAACAGGGAGAAGACAGGAGGGAATTCAGCATTTAACTGAGCACATGACTTCCAGAGGGCTCAGATTTCCAGACTCTCTGGCTGGTATTTTTCAATACTGAGGATTTTTTTTATTTTTCAATGGCTGAAGATCCTGAGCAATCTGGATTCCACCAGAGGTTCTTAGAGAAACAGCCCTGAGCTGTTCCCGATAAAGGTTTTTAGTGGCTTACCCTGAAATGTTATTTTGCTACTTTTACTCTTCTATTTTGACCTGTTTTGATCCAGGCTGCAGGCAGAGGATGATCCAGCTCTGGGATTTCTGTTAGCAGTGGGATATCCCTCCTAATATTCCTCCTAATAAATATTCCTCCTAATATCCCTCCTAATATTCCTCCTAATATTCCTCCTAATAAATATTCCTCCTAATATTCCTCCTAATATTCCTCCTAACATCACACCAGCACTGACGCTTCCTGCCACACGTGGTGTCCCTCTGTTCACAGCCCTCGCAGCACTTCCAGTCGCTCTCAAACAAGAAGAGCTCTCTTCCCATAAGCCAGGGCAGTCATTCCTAAGCTGCCTTTACTCAGTTCCTCACTCCAGACACGTGGGAGTAGCTACGACTCCGAGCACTGAACCCAAACCCTCTTTCTTCTCCTGCTCTTTATCCCCACTCCGTGCCCAGGGTGTGGATCTGGAGGAGGGGGGCTTTAACAAGCAGCCTGAAGGTTATCACGTTATCCTGCTGTTTATTTAGGACAGAAAGCCCTGGCAGAAGGCAGTGAGTGGGACTTTGTGACAGCTCGGTGGTGATCTGATACCTCTTTGTTAATCAGGACTGATTTTGTCGCTGTGCTGTGGTTGGAGAATGGACAATTAACAATGAAGTTCCTTGAATCAAGGGGTTTCTAAGCTGTGGCCCCATTAGAAGATATTTCTGTGGCCCCATGGTTTTAAGGCTGGTAATTTGATTCCCATTGTCTGCAGCTTTGCAAAGGTGTAAGTAGAAAATCCCAGAATGGTTTGGATTGGAAGGGACCTTAAATCTCATCCCATTCCCACCCCTGCCAGGGACAGGGACACCTTCCACTGTCCCAGGCTGTTCCAAACCCCATCCAGCCCGGCCTGGGACACTTCCAGTATATATTAAATATGCAGAAACTGGAATAAGGAGGAATCAAGCTGAGGTCCCAGCATGAAATATGTATGATTTTCTCCCTCGATTTCCGTAGAAGCAATTCCATTTTGCATTTGGATGTGACTTTTACTGAGCTCTCAGGGGTGAATTAGGACTCCGTGTGTTGAGTTCAGTTCATCCACCCCTGCAAATCTGAAATTCAAGACTGCAGCTTAGAACTCTCTTCACACATCAGTCTGCAATTTGTATCATTTTCTGGAGGAAGTGTCCTATATCAGGTAAGAACTCTTCATTTTAAGGATGTGTTGGATCCGTAGATAATCTGTTGAGTAGGTCAGTTCTGGGCAGACCAATGCAATAAAGCAGAAATTTTCCTACTTTTGTGTGCTCGAGGTCATATTCAACAAAAAACCAAACCAGCAGCAGATGTTTTTGCCACCTCATACACTCACTTTAACTCGCTGTATTTTCAACCCCAGACTCTCAGTCAGTCCTGCTCCTTTTACAGCCAAAAATCCCCCAAGGCTGGCAAATTACCTGCCCAAGGTGAGTGTGGGTGTGTCCCTCTGCTCTTGGCTTGAACCTTTTCCAGCTCCCCTCGAGTCCTCCAGCTCTGGGCTGCTTCGGGCTGGAGCAGCCCCAGGTTTTTGCAGCACTCTGAGCCCTGACCCTCACTCGGTGCATGGATGGATTTCTGTGGCTCTCAGGCACTTCTGTCCCCTGCAGAAACCCGGTAATGAGCACAGAGCTCGGGGAAACCGAGCTAAACTGTGCAGTTCTCTAATATTTGTGTAAAGTAGCAGCTGGGAAGAGAGCTGGGAGCAAAGAAACAGCCCTGTGCTGCCTGGTGTTCACTTTCTCTGCGACCAATTCCAAAATTCTCCAGCTTCAAAGAGAAAAAAAATTATATTGTTGGTGTTTTACATTTTGCATTGCCTTTGAGCACCTCAGTGTTCTAAGGGTGGGAGTTTTTAATGAGATTTCCTACAGATGGGAGGTTTGAATTTAGAATCTGGCCTAAATTAAGATGATTTAATCCTGTTCCATTCGAGGTCCTCAGTTCTGATTTTAACTTCTGTAGCTAACAAGGATCCCCAGCCTCCTCCCCCTGAAAATTCAGGGTGAATTAAAAGCAGCCCTACAGCCACTATGGAGAGCCGTTCATAATTGTCTCTAGATTTGTGTTTTAACTGCATTTTAATGCCAGTGCTGTGTTCAAGGCCGGGCACCTGGGAGCTCAGTGCCACATGAATTAATCTTGCTGGAACCAGTCCCCAGCAGTGCAGTCGTTTTCTGCAGCATTACAACTTCACCCACACCGATATTTCTAAGCCTCAATGGGGACTCCTCGTCTGCAGGTAAAGAATGAGCATCTAGAAACCATTTTCTGCAGAAATACATAAATAATCCAGCTCCCAACCATCCCAAAGGTGAATGGCATCCGCTCTCCTCACTCTGCAGACAACATCATAGAGCCGAGGGGGATTGGTGTGTTCCTAAAGCCAGCGGGAATTTTGAGAAAGCATCTCTAACACATTCAAGGATAATGTATATTCTGGAACCCACCCCACGCTGCCACTTCTGCTCTTGGTTATTTGGGGAAATAAAAATACAGGAATTGTTAGAGAAGATAGACGAGTTTAGATTTCCAGAAGCTGTAAAATGACTCAGATCCCACAGGCCAATGGGAGGATCCTGGTGCTGCTGGGACATTCCCCAGGATCAAACCCTGTTCTTAACCACCCCTCCAGACACAGAGCACCCAAAGGGGTTTAGGAGCATCCCAGGAAAAGTCCCAGGTGCTTTAGGAAAAAAAAAAAATCTCACTGGAGTTTTCTTGAGGGCTAAAAAAGGCCTCCAGACAAAGCAAAGATAAAAGTTTTGGGACCCATCTTCCCGCTGGATGGACAACGAGGAGGTCCCCAAAATGAGGAGTCCCCCAAAACGACGGTGGGCTCCTGAGTGCTGACTGAAGGACAGAGTCTGCTGGAGATCAGCTCCTCCGGGGCTCAGGAGAAGGGAACTGTGCCCTGTGGGAGCAGCCGGGGGGGGCTGGTGTCACCCTGAGCGCAGCCGAAGCGCAGGGAAGTGCCCCAGTCCCAGCCTGGGGGCTGCTCCTCTTCCCACCTGGATCTGGGGGGGCTAAAGCAGCGTCTGCTCCCCCAAGCCCAGCTGGGCTAAAGGGGGGTGGGTTTGATATTTCTCACCTTGTCACATCCCTTCCTTTGCTAAAAGGCAGCAGAGTTTAACTTTTTGTTAACGAATATTAACGTGGCTCACCCGGACTTTGTCTGGGAAGGTCTGGAGCCCAAACCCACCCACGCTGTCCCAGTTCAGAGATCCTGCAAGAGGGAGAGGATTTCATCAATCAGTGCCCCTGGTTTAGCCCAGCACGAGGAATTTGCTTGGCTGCCTGCACGTCAGATTTCCTCTAAAAGCATTACCTATCCCTGGGAAATCTCCTCTGCTGCTGCAACAGAGAATGAAGCAGATGCACGGCTCAGACGTGGAAGGAGGTGAACCCAAATCCATGAAATCGCTTCAGATTTTGGCACTGGACGTGTGCTCCACTGTCTGTCCTGCTTTCCTGTGTGCTGGTTATGTAAAGACTCCTCAGGATCTGACTTACACTCAGAAAGAGCTTTTGGGATGTGTTTAGAGCCTGTTTTTCCAGCAGCAGGAAGGCTGTGATCCTCAGGAATTCCTGCAGCAGCCTGGTTCGTCTCTCACCACTCAGGAGACATCAATAATGGCCACATTTGTCAAGTGAGTTGAAGTGGGATTTGGTTTGTCACCCGTTTAAATCTCACCCCGAAATTCAATCAATCTTTATTCAGCTTCAGAACGTGCTAAATTGTTCGGATATTTTAAAACTCTTCTTCCTTAAGGCTTCTGAGTGAAATTCTACATTTATTTAATAAAGCAGCCAGGATTTACTACCCCAGTGCTGGTAAGCACTTTTTACTCTCCTCAGGATAGATTAGAGTTGACTGCAGACTTTTTTTTGCTACAGCTGCACAAGTTTACAAGTCACAATTGAATTACCAAACTGAGGAAAAGAAAGATTATTCCTGTGGGTGCAGTGCAGGTTGCAGACTTGTTTTCTTTTAAGGAAGGGTTTAAAGAATTAGCAATAAATGTTATCAGCTGCAGCTAGAAAATGATGCTGACTTATTACTTCATGGGGACCCTCCGGGGCATCATGAAAAGCAAATTTCTTAGCTGAGCTTTCCAGAAAACAATCCAACAATGCCTTTTTGAGCACCTTAAACTCAGAGTTACTACAGAGGAAAAAAACTCAGCTTATGGGCACCCCTGGCTTGCCCCTGAAGTCGCACAGCCTGCAGTGCTTAAAGAGTTATTGATTTATTCACTGCTTAAACAGTAAATAAACAACAAACAGTTCCTGTTGTGACTTTTTGAATGTTATTTTTCCAAGTTTTGCAGGTGCTGTTGCACATCAGGCTTTGCTCTTTTTTCCTGCATCTAAAAAAAATATTAAATACTGTGAGCCGTCACCTTTTTTTCCTCCACAAAACGTGCTTTGCTGCATTTTGTCCTGCTCTGCTGAGCAGCCTTTCCCTGTAAAGCCTCAGATCAGGTGCTCGGGGAAATTTCTCATCTCAGGGTGAGTTCTTGACAGATCATCGGAGTTCCGAAGTGCTCACAGTCGTTATCTCGGGCTGCTGTCATTACTGGAAACCTCATTTAAGCCACCCCCATGTCTGAGGCAGGACTGACACCTACAAGCACAAAAAAAGCCTTTTCCACCAGAAGAACGTGCAAAAATATCCAATCCAGCCTCTAAGAACCCAGGGATTCGGGCTGCAGCCTGCAAGCCAGACTTTTAAACCCAGCACATTTCCTGTTCCCGACGTCGTTACGTGATCAGAGCTGTAAACCCTCAGCTGCCTGTCAGAGAGCTGAAGAAAAGCATCGTCCCTGCTCGTTCAGGGAAATAATTCCTGTACAAAAAGGAGCTGACAGCTGAATCCTGCCCACTGAATCAGTGTTTGCAGCAGAATAAGCCCAGACTATCTCACTTAACCACGATTGAATTCGAGGCAACAAAGATGGATGGGCTTGCAGTTATCTCCTCCAGAAGCCTTTATTATTTTTGTGGAAATCCATTTAAACACTCCACAGAAAGTAAAACACTCGATGCCGCTGGAGAATTCATTTCTCTCGCATAGCGCCGATGTTCCTTAGCATTCGTGTGCTTTAGGTATTCACTCTTCAAACATTTCGTTATTTGGCTTTCTAGAAACGAGCCAGAGTTTATTTCTCCCACCGAAATGAGGAATGAGGCGTCCTTCAAGAGATCTGTAGCTCAGGTTATCTCCTGTTCTGGCTGTAAACCTGGGCTGCACTGAGCACCTCCACCTGGACCTGATTCCTGCAGCTGCTCCAGAATTTTTTCCTTTTTCCTGGTGTTGAAGGTCTCTCCAGTGCCTTTCTCCAGTGCCTTCCTTCAGTGCCCAGAGAGATTTATTAATAAAAATAAAGAAAAAAAAAGGTCAAAAAATGGTCCCGATTTCATAGTGTTGGGTAACTGAGCTGAGCTGGGTAATTTGTACCAATAACTGCTGAGCTAAGCCACGTTTATCAATAGTTCAATATTGATATTGATTTAAATATTTGTGGGGAAAGGAAAGGAAAGGAAAGGAAAGGAAAGGAAAGGAAAGGAAAGGAAAGGAAAGGAAAGGAAAGGAAAGGAAAGGAAAGGAAAGGAAAGGAAAACTGGGAAGAGGAAGTAGGAAATAGGAAGAGGAAGAGGAAATAGGAAGAGGAAAGAGAAAGAGGAAATGGGAAGAGGAAAGAGAAAGAGGAAATGGGAAGAGGAAATGGGAAGAGGAAGAGGAAGAGGAAGAAGATTCCCCCTTCCCCAGCTTTAGAGGGACTGGTGACATGTCTTGGCCAGTTCTGAGGAGCTCACAAGACCACCAGAATTGCAATTTACAGAAATCTTTAACAAGCAAATAAAATCAGCTGGCCACCGCCATCGTAGCACGAAGCAGAGCCTGAGGGTGAAGGCGCAGTCGGGTTTCAGGCACGAAGAAAATCATCTTTTATGGGAAACCTGGACCTTTTCTTCCACAGCCTGGCCCCAAAGTGTCCAAAATCTCCCTGGAAATTTCGCTGAGCTTGACCACTGGGATGAGCCTCTGGTGAAATCGTTAAACCTGGTGAGCTTAGTGTGATCTGGATTTTCTCAGCAGAATAAATCCATAATGTTTGATCCCCCCTGAAGGGCAACCAGCGCTCGCCACGACATTAAAGATACCTTCTGAAATTAAAAAAAAAAAGAGCAAGTTTATTAAATCTTTGTGCAGGCTTTTCAACAGCCAGCTTTGTGTGCTGTAGAAAATCAATGAAGAGGGTGAAAGTAAAGATTGAGGGAAAACGTTTGCTTTATGTTAAAAAAAAAAAGAAATAAATGAGAGAGATTTGGAAATATGACCACCCAAAAAATCCAAAGGAACTTCCAAAATGGTGCCATTTTTCCCTTAATTAAATTCTGGTGACAAAAAAACCCCATAACACTTTGGAGCAGTCTAATTGATTTATTTGCAAACATTTATTTCAAAAGTTCAAATCTTTTCTTTCAGCATCAATTCTTTCCCTTTTCTCTTCGAACCAATGCGATCTTTCAAATAAAAAGTGAGTTTTAAATGAAACACAAAGGTTTTTGGATGCACAACAGCTCTCTCCTTTTATTTGCAAAAATAAAAATTCATTTTTTTTCTAATTCATCTGCTTTTTGCACTCACTAATTGAATCCCAGTGGCATTTCCTGGTCAGGAATGATTTTGAGTAAAATTAAAATTGGGAACCTTGGGAAGGCTGCTCAGGTGCTTGGGAGGCTCTGCAGGAGGAAAATGCCCCAGTAGTGGCACCGATCCTCCTCTCTCAAAATGCAGCTCTCAGTTCTGCTGCTTTATATTTAGTTCTGTAGCAGAGCACAGACAAACCTTTATTTTAATTCATTTTGCTGCTTAATTGCACAGCTTCAACTCAAGAGAGACGGAGCCTTGCTGGATCCTTAGGACTTTTCCTTACATTTAATTTCAGAGTGTTAATTCTAAAGGCGGCCTTTGTTGGAGAAATCCATCTGTTCACTGCACACAGACTTCCCCTTGCAAAGAAAGGGATCAAGCAGAGCCCCAGACGTTGATTTTTGCGGTGGGTGGGGCTCCAGGACAGCTACCAGAGGTCTCATTGTCATTGTCACCCTTCCACGCAGCCCCCGAACCCTCGGGGTGTTTCAGACCCCCTCTGCGGGCAGACCGTGCACTCAGGAGTTGGACTCCGTGATCCTTCTGGGTCCCTTCCAGCGCAGATCATTCTGTGATTCTGTGGCCTTGTCCCCTGCCCTGGGCTTTGTCACCGCCCTGGTGCCCTGGGCATCTCCCTCCTGCCAGCGCTGGGCTCATCCAGCACCTCGAAATCTCCTCCCAGCGAGATCAGGGTGCGGCATTTCCTCGTGCCAGCAGCAATTCCCGACCCTCCACGCTCCCGGTTCTGCCCCGCGCCAACCTCCCTGCCCCTGGCACCACAAGGGATGAGGGAATAAATGCAGGCTCACGAGGGAATCTGGGGATAAAGCTGCTTTATTTGGCCATCCCCAGTGCTCTGCCCTGCACTTGGACATCTCTCTCCTTCCAGCAGGCCCAAATCCATCAGTTACAAAGTTCTGGCTGGAGCAGGATGGCTCAGAGCCGTGCGCCGCAGAAAATGTGTGAACAGAGCAGATTTGGGTAATTCAGGGAAGTGGACAATAGGACTAGAATGTTTTTAGGTTGAATTGTTTGTTAGTTTGTCCTTCCCAACACCCCCCACTTGGGTATTTCCCCCACATCAGATACCAGCAAAAAAACCCAACAAAAACCAAAAAAAAATCAACCTCTGCCATCCCTCTCCAGAAATGAGACTTTCTTAGATCATTTCCGATCATTTCGTTCCCTTGCAGCAAAGAAGAAGCACGAGGCAGAAGGAAAATAGGGGAGAGAGGGGAAGGAAAAGAACCTGTTAAAAATGATGCAACTTTTCCCTTCCCCCAGACTGCGAGGATTGAAACAGTGATCACAACTTCCATCTGTGCCTCAGATCCCAGCTTGCACCAGCCAGGCTATTCCAGCCCCTTCCCCATCGTCAAATAAATAACAACGACTGATTTTATCATTATTCTTTGTATTAATTCCCCTTAGAAAAGGGCTTTATTCCCCTCCCCCACCCATTCCCAACCAGCAACAGATAAATAACTTCAGCTGAGTGTCTCAGACAATTTTCTTTTCTCGAAGGAGCTTTTTCTGTCTGGACAGCAACAGCACAAAAAAAAAATGTAGTTGTGGCAAGTGCCAGCTAATAAATTCTGTCCCTGGGCATCTTCATTTATTTCCACTGAGTTATCTAGGTGCTGTTATCTTTAGAAGACAAAGAGTTTGAATATTTTAAGGAGTTCTTAAAATATGAAGGGCAGCAGTCACGACTTGCTGAGGTAAAAGTCGTTCCCAGCTCAGAGTCCACTATGAAAGGAGGAGAACATAAAGGAGGAGAACGTTTTTCTGTTTTCTTGAGCCCATATTTCATATTCATGGCTCAGCTCCTTGGTGTGGTTATGACACAGAGCTCCTTGCATTTATTTCTCTGTTCTAAAACCTGCTTGTAAAAGCAGTCCTTGTGCAGATGTGTTCCCCTGGGGGCTTCAAAAAAAGAGCTGGAAGCTGATTGGGAAATTCTTCAGGCATTTAAAGCTGTTTCACTGCACTCATCTTTCTAGCAATGGTATTTAGATATAATATGGAAGGGGAAATACAGCAGGATTCCATTTACTCCAAAACCATTTGTGTTTAACAAATGTCCTGTACGGGAGCAAGGATTGATCCAGCGACCTGAACGGGGCCAGGCACCAGGACTGGATGTGTTGGCACCTGGGAATCCTTTCCCAAACCCCGTCTCCATTTTCTCAGCAGGTTGCAACACTTCCTCAGCCATCAAAAGGCCAAAGCCTAATTCAAGTGATTGAATTAACACTCATAAAATGCTCAGATACTGCTGGAAAATGATGTAAATAAACCACATATAAAACCTTGTTAAAAAAAAGGAAATATGTTTTCCTTCTCTATGGTTCAAAGTCGGTTTTTCCTTTTTATGTAGAGACAAAAGAGATGTGAAAATTTCAAAGCTACCTCGGTGCCTTTTCCAAAAATACTTTTACCACCAGGCTCTTTTGAACAGGATCTTTTAGGGCTCTGCAGTTTTTTGGCCTGTGCAGCCCAAATTCTTCACAGCACAGAGGATTCAACAAGCAGAGCAGATTTCCACACTGGATGAACAGAGGGGAGCAGGGAGACCTGGCTCTACCAGCAGCATTTACATCACTGAGGAGTGAAAGAAAGGAAAATAGATGGGGTTTTCCATGATAAAATATGGATGACATGTAAATAAACCAGATGAAAAGTAAAAATATTGATCTCGTTCATGGAGAAATCACTGATAACAACAATAAACCTGTTATTCTCAGGAAGAAACTTCTTTCTTTTGTCCTCCCCACAAGTGGCTAAAAAGTTTTCTTGCAGGATCAGCTTTGTAAGGTACAAAGTTCCCTGCAAAGTGGGTAAAGGATGTGGGTGTAGATCCTCACATTGTGCAGCACGGGGAGGAATTCTGCCCTCCCCAAACCAATGAGTCTGCTGGAACTGCAGAGGATCAAAATTCGGCTCTGACCTTTACAGTGCAGCTCAATGCAGGGTTTGAGTTCTTTGGAGAGAATCAAACCTCTAATCTTAAATACCCTCTAAAAAGTGAAGCGTCTCCTGAGCTGCTGCTTCTCAACAGGAAAACGCTGTGGCAGGACGTGGGGAGGCAGAAGGAAAAGGAATTTTATTTTCCAGCCTGGCTCATCCTCTCTCTTCTGGGAGCAGCTCCTGCTGACACGTCTGATGTGGGACAACACAACAAAAATGAGGGCGAGATCTGGTAGCTCAGGTTGTGTCTAAACCCCATAGTTTGTTCTTATTTCAATGTTTAAATGTGAGCTGCCTGTCCCCAGAGGCCACCTCTGAGTGCTCAGCCCCGTGTGATGACAGCAACTCCACTTGAACCTTTCTTTTGACCAGCAAAATAATTAATTGGTATCATAATAATTAATAATAATTCTGATTTTAGAAGCATTTCCCATCCAAATGTATCCCTTCATTGAATAACTTCCCAGTCTCCCCAGCTCTAGTTTAAATCAGCATTAACGACTCTGACAAAATCAGAAATGTTTTGCTGAGGGGCAATCAAAGCAATATTGAGAAAGTTCAGGCTAATTGCTGGATGCTAAAGGCAGCCTTTAAAGATCAGATGTTCACAAATTAAACAAGTTAGATACATTTGATCGTTCGGAAATTATACTGACACCTTTAATGGCGTTTTTCTTCTGTCTCAGTAGCAACATTTCTTTTACATTACAGATATATCCATGGGCAAGGGGAGATTGCAGATTTCACCAATTTTATACAAAATACCGATGCTCCCCTCTGAAATAAACTCTTAGGACAAGTAACCTCTTGGTAACATCATGCAAACTATGATCTGCAGTTCCAGGGGGTTTAGATATACATATATTTATATACACACATTTTGGGGCTACAGCAGTAACACATTTTGATTGGTCATCACAACTTTTTGATATTTTTCAGCAAATTCAGGTGGATCATTCACCTTCTTGCCAGGTCCTTCCACTTCTTCCCCGACTGCAGTGGTCAGTCCAGAAACAAAATTGTGTCTAAAAAAATCACCTCATATCTGACTTAGAGGAGAGCAAAGCACCCACCAACCCTCCTGAAACTGCCCCAAAAACCCCGTGTGGTGGGTGCTGGACAATCAGGAATTCGGGCACAAAGCTGTGCCACTGATTGCCTGATGGTTTTAGAGGAAGCACCAACCAGCCATGAATTAGATTTTCAGTCGGTGAGATATCAACAGGACACACTGCACTTGGCCAGCAAGGGAAGGAATTGGAAACAGATCCCAAAAGCAGCGAATCCCAGCCCAGAGTGGTGCTTTAGAAGCTCCCAGCTTGCTGCAGATGCTTCCACCCATGAACATTTTCAAGTACACAGCAATTTTGAATTTCGAACCACATCCTTCACGATATGCAAGGCACAAAGATCCATCAATTCAGTGTATTTGGGGCACGAGGGATGAAGGTTTCGCGAGCAGCTCATGCGAAAATCATTTTATGGAATATTCGGTTTGATGGCACTGGAGTTTGACGCTGATGGCAGAACCTAAAGCAGAGGTTTCATCCAAAATCCTTTGGAATCAATGTGATTCTAAACACCAGCTTCAGTGAGGCCAGGATTTCCGCCTAAATTTTATTTTGAAATAAAATGCATAGGTTATTTCTAGAGCACTCTGATTACATCCAGGATTCTGCCAGACTAACTCACGGCAGTTCTCCTGCCTCCCAGGACAGTTCCTGTGAATCCCAAAAGCTTCCAGTTTGCATATAACAATTATATCCAATAAAAAAATAGTATGAAGCGACTCCCAAAATCCAAAGGTCAAAAATTCAGCTAACATATATTCATCTTTATTATGCACCAATGAGATCATAAATAAGTTTATGAATTCACATGACCTGTACAAAAAGCTGGGAAGCTTTTGTACCAAGTTAGGTACCAGTTATTTGGATTTCATATCTGTTAAAGAAATGATCTAAAATTTTATACAGCTGTGGAGTTAAGGCAAAACCAGATAAGACCTTTAACACAACAGAAGGGCTGGGAATTACACAGAAATACAAACAAAGGGGATCTCATCTCCAGCTGACAGAGTGGTTGTGACTAAGGAAGGAATCCCTCGGGAGTTGAATAAAGCAGGAATTATCAATCACATTAATTAAAATTGAACAATGTGAGGTGTCCTGCAGGGCAAAGCTGTTCGGCAAAGCTGTGCCTGAATGCCCACCTTTAACCCTGAATGGTTAAAATCTGCTTTTCCTTTTGGGAGTCAGCACGTGGAGAAGAGGAACCCCATAACCAACCAAAACACATCCATAACCCCTCGGATTTATGGAGGCTGGGCTTGGTTGGGACTGAGCTTAAATATTTGGGTGAACCATCCAACACACAACACGCAGAGGAGAACCCAAGCCAGCCACTTAGCAAGAGGAACGACCTTTCTAAGACAATGGAACAGATCATGGCAGTGCAGTCCCAGGACACAAAAACACGTGTGACCAATATACCAATGCACAGTTCTTTGGCAGCAACACACTGACTCTGGATTGAAGGCTGAACCCAAACTCTCCTACATGAAAGACTTGGTGCCAGTTAAAGGAAATCCACTTCTTCCACGAATCCGGTAAGTCCAGAAAATGAAACTGGAATCAATCTTGCAGGCAGCTTTAGACTGGAACCTTAAGCGTTGATATTTATTGTCTGCTTTAGTCTCAGTCCAAAGATATCGTATTTGAACACACAAAACTCTGTGGAACTTCTGAGTAGTTCAGATGGGGCCAAAATCCATAGAGAGAATCCAAAACCACCCACGAGAAAGCAATAAAGAACCATCACTCCCATGATGACAAAATGATCTTCGTGGAACGGAGGCAAGGATGAGTCCACACCTGGGTGAGTGCCACAGGAAAATCGACTTTACAGGGGGAAGACCAGGAAGCCAGAGAAGGTCGAGTACTGCCATCCACCGACCAGGTTACCTTTCTCCAGCTTCAGGTAAACCTTGTCCTCCTTGTCCAGGTAGAGCAGGACCCCGTTGGTGGCGGCTTCACGGGTGACGTCCTTGTCCCCAGCGAAAGCAGAAATCACTGGCTTCCCATTCAGCATCAGATTCACCTGCAAGAGAGCCCCTGAGAAGCTCTAATTAACAGCAAAACACCGAGAGTTACACCTGAATATTAAGCACAGTGCGAGGGCCCAATCTTCAGTGCTTTTTGGGTTGTTCTAAACTAATGATGACATTTATTTGGCACCAGCGCATTGGTGTTCATGAGCTGGACCTGCGGCTGAGTGAGGCATCACCTCAGTTGGTATCCCTCACCTATCTCAGGGGTTATTTAGTCACGCGGGAGCAAAAAAAAAAAAAGACATTTTCAGGAAATTTGGGCACCCAGAGATGTGACACGAGGTGTCAGAGGCACCACAGGGGGCTGGGAGCTTACACTTCACTGGGAACAAAATGCGTGTCCCTCTCAATAGCGATGGCAGCTTAGTTCTGAAGTTTGGAACGGATTTTTAGCTTTATAAACTGACTCCGTTTTTCTCTAAAACACTTCTGCAAGCCAGCACAGCCTCTGCTCTGAGAGCAGCAGCTCTAAATAAAGACGGGCAGGGCCTGGGGGAATGGGCAGATCCAGGAAGTTTTCATCTCCCCCATGGCAAACTACCAGCTTTGCTGGTTTTCCCTCCCAAGCAGCTCTCGTGCAGTCACAGGAGGGTAAATTATGGGATGCTCACCCACATCCACTGTGCTGGCCCTGCAAATGCTCCCATTAATTTTAATGGGAGTCACCACAGAATAAATTAGTGCTCAGCACAAGTCAGGGCAGCAGAGGCTGGTATTTATTTGGGATTCACCTGTCTGGGAAATCCACTTAATCAGGTGTCTCCAGGGAACCAGCTGCAGTTTAATGATATTTAATGGCTCTAACAGATGTTGTGGGGGCAGAGGAACATCACTTGTGTGGGAAGGTGCAGGTGATTTAGTGGGGCTTCAGTCTGGAGGTGGCTGAGACTCAAACCAGTTTGATCCACTGCAACGGTTTCTGGTTCTCCTCCCCATTTACCACTCAGAAAAAGGGCATCAAGGCTTTACTCATTGCTTGGCTTGGGTTTATCCCACTCCTTCTGCTCCATCAGGTTCCCCTGGAATCATCTGACAGGAATTTAATCCCAGCAGAAGACACATCACAGGTTTGCACAGGATGGTCTCACACTGAGTGCTCCAAAACGGAGCCAAGCAAACCCATCCACCACTTCAGAGTCTCTCATCCATGAAAGATTTCGGGCCATGCCACAGGCTGGAACATTCCCTGCCACGAGCCCCAAACTCCCAGGTTTGAGGTCCTGGTTTGTGAAACTGCAGAGTCTGAGCTGGACTTCCAGAACCCAAGGCTTGGCATCTTTCCTGGCAATGTGCATTTAAAATCCACTGAAGTGGCTGACAAACGGTCACTGAACCTTCAGCACCCAAGATAGTGAAAAGAACACATTTTGAGCACATTAAACAACTTATAACCTCATTATAGAGATTTTCATGAGGTTGATGTTTCCTTCAAGGCTTTGCCATTGACCTGATTGAAATTAGGATTTGACAGGGTTTTGATTAAACTGAAGGGGAATTTCAGGAGATGGGATCGTGACTTTCACCAGCACTCTGCCATCTCCACCATTCCCACTTTGCCCAGGAGCTTCACCAGCAACCCAGAGCCAGAGCAGCCACAGAGAAGTGTCTGATCACTCCTCCTGCAGAAATCCAGCTCAGCCCAGCCTGGCAGACTCCAAACCACATCCAGGAGCAGGGCAGAGCAGGGCAAAGCACCAGACACTGCGGTGAACCCGGAGGTCCCGCGGGTGGGAACGAGGGAAGCCACAGATGTTCCTCCAGCTCTGGAAAGCCAGGAGGTGTCACAGCAACTGCGTGACCTGGCAGGAAGATTAAGGAATTACTTCAAGGAATTACTTCAAGGAATTACTTCAAGGAATTTGCTGTTGGCTCAGCAAGGGGATGCTCAGGAACTTAGAGGCTTTTCCCTCTTGTGTTTAATCAGGCAGCTCCGTTGCTATTAAGCTACAGAAGAAAGTGCAAAATTACCCCTTTTTTCTAATATATCACACATCTTTTATACATTATATGGTGAAAAAAGACGTTTAAATGGCTGTAAAAATTCCCTAGAAGACATTCCTATAGGGATTTAAGCAGCCCTGGTCCTCAGCACACTGAGGGCATAACCAGGTACCTGGCACCAGGAGCCAGGGCACAAATTGTTCCAAAAATACTCAAATCTGGTACCCAGAACTCCTGTGTTCCACGCTGTGGCAAAACACAGCTCTTCAACAGTGTTTAAGTGAGATTGAGAGCTCTCTTCTACTCTTGGATCATCCATTGTATTGAATGCTTTGTGTCACCCCAGATATTCATGGCACAGAAGTGAAGCTGTGGTGATTTAACTGAGTGAGGATCCTGCCTTATTTCTGTTCATTTTAAATTAATGGACTCTACTGCCAGGAAGTCAACACCACAGGTTGCTGAACAGAAAGCCTTTTTTCCTTAGAATCGTGTTAAATGCTCTTGTGCTCAGTCAAGATCCTATCCTAAACAAACAATTTAAATGAAGATTTTATAATCCTACTCGATCAACATACCTGAATTGTTTGACTCTGATAGACTTTAATGACGTGAAAATTGAAACTGTAAATTCCTTTCCGTGGTGCTACAAAGACAGACTCCAACGTGAAAAAATTGCCCACATTTACTAGGATCTACAAACAGAAAAATATAGCATGGAGATTAGTACAGGTAGTGACTGCTAAATAAAAATACAGATTATTAACTTTACAAACCATTCACCCATGGAGAAATTTTATTCTGCATCTAAGATGGTTTATTCATTTTTTTCTCAATTACTTTGGAATAACTCATCAAATGGGTATTTGGTTGTATTTACAGGACAGCTTTACTCCAAATAAACTAAGATGGGAATTATTTCTTACTTTGCTACCATACCATACCTTCAAGTCCTTTCTTCCATAAGAGTTTTGAAAAAGGCATTTTTGTTCATCATCGCCCCAAAATGACATCCAAACAGCAACTCTGGGAGCAGCACGGGGATTTTGGCTGAAAAGCAATGGCCAAGACAACAGTGCCTTCCCAAAGTGCCAGAGTGAGCAAAGACTGCCCGAACAACACGAGCCATTCCCAGCTCACAGCCAGGCTGAGCCACTGGAATACACCCCAGCAAAACGCTCCTGGGAGCCGTCAGTTGTTTCTGCGAGCACCAATAATAATTTGGGTTTAATTAAACAGAGAACATGTGCGATGAGTGCATCACCCGTGTGCTGCAGATCCTCTGTAACGACTGCATCTGGCTTTCATTGCACTCATCGTGCTTTATTTTTAATTGGTATTTCCAGGCTCCTTTGTGCCAGGCACAGCCCTCGGAAGCCTCTAGGACTGTCCGTGGAGTTTTAGGGCGGTTTACAGTGCCAGCACTAAGCTGTGAGGCACATCTGGCTCCAGCTGTCACCACAATTCACTGCTCACCACAGCAGGGTGCAGGAACAAGAACCATCAGTCTCAATGACTTCGGACTCGGCCCGGGACGGGAGCTGGGATTAAAGCGTGTGTTGGTGTCTGCACGTTAATATTGGTGCTGAGCTGGACCGCGAATCGTGCTGGGAAAGTTAAAGGGTTTTCCCAAAAAAATTCTCTCTTCTTCCCCCCTTCAAAAGCTGCACAAACCGCCTAAACCCTACGCAGGCTGCACCCGAGATCCCCGTGTCCCCAAGCCCCTCGGGGCGATGTCACCCCCCGGTGCCACCGAGCGCTGCTGCCCCGGCACCTCCCGGGCTCGGTCCCCGCTTCACCGCGGGGCCGCAGGCGCGGAGGGGCCGGTGCCGCACCCGGGGGGCAAAGGGGGAACCTCTGCAGCCCCCAGCCCCAGCTCCCCCTGNCTGCATCTAAGATGGTTTATTCATTTTTTTCTCAATTACTTTGGAATAACTCATCAAATGGGTATTTGGTTGTATTTACAGGACAGCTTTACTCCAAATAAACTAAGATGGGAATTATTTCTTACTTTGCTACCATACCATACCTTCAAGTCCTTTCTTCCATATGAGTTTTTAAAAAGGCATTTTTGTTCATCATCGCCCCAAAATGACATCCAAACAGCAACTCTGGGAGCAGCACGGGGATTTTGGCTGAAAAGCAACGGCCGAGCCAACAAGTGCCAGAGTGCCAGAGCCAAAGTGCCAGAGCGAGCAAGGACTGCCCGAACAACACGAGCCATTCCCAGCTCACAGCCAGGCTGAGCCACTGGAATACACCCCAGCAAAACGCTCCTGGGAGCCGTCAGTTGTTTCTGCGAGCACCAATAATAATTTGGGTTTAATTAAACAGAGAACATGTGCGATGAGTGCATCACCCGTGTGCTGCAGATCCTCTGTAACGACTGCATCTGGCTTTCATTGCACTCATCGTGCTTTATTTTTAATTGGTATTTCCAGGCTCCTTTGTGCCAGGCACAGCCCTCGGAAGCCTCTAGGACTGTCCGTGGAGTTTTAGGGCGGTTTACAGTGCCAGCACTAAGCTGTGAGGCACATCTGGCTCCAGCTGTCACCACAATTCACTGCTCACCACAGCAGGGTGCAGGAACAAGAACCATCAGTCTCAATGACTTCGGACTCGGCCCGGGACGGGAGCTGGGATTAAAGCGTGTGTTGGTGTCTGCACGTTAATATTGGTGCTGAGCTGGACCGCGAATCGTGCTGGGAAAGTTAAAGGGTTTTCCCAAAAAAATTCTCTCTTCTTCCCCCCTTCAAAAGCTGCACAAACCGCCTAAACCCTACGCAGGCTGCACCCGAGATCCCCGTGTCCCCAAGCCCCTCGGGGCGATGTCACCCCCCGGTGCCACCGAGCGCTGCTGCCCCGGCACCTCCCGGGCTCGGTCCCCGCTTCACCGCGGGGCCGCAGGCGCGGAGGGGCCGGTGCCGCACCCGGGGGGCAAAGGGGGAACCTCTGCAGCCCCCAGCCCCAGCTCCCCCTGCCCTGGCCCTCCGCCTCGGGGCGGATTCCCAACTTCCAGGCGGGCTGCAGGGAAGGGGCGAAGCGGCACCTGTGGATGCGCGGGGGATGCGCAGCGGCCCCGCGGTCCCTGGGGCGCGGCGCTCACCTGGTCGAAGTAGATGATGCGCGTCTTGTTGCTCATCTCGGAGGGCTCGTGGTTGGTGCTCCGCACGGCCGAGAAGGCCACCTTGGAGTTGGCCGCCCGCACGGAGATGCCCAGCGGCGAGGAGGACGAGCCCTTGGCGTCGGGAGCCGGGTTGGAGTCGCACACCACCAGGCACTTGCCCTCCAGCACGATGGGCTCGGTGTCGTTCTGCGCCGTGGCGAGGCGGCCGCCCAGCGCCAGGGCCAGCAGCAGCAGCCGCCAGCCCATGGTCCGCACCCGCGGCCGCTCCGCGCCCCGCTCCGGCCACCGCGGGAGGCTCCGCGCACCCGCCGCGCTCCTCCGGCTCTGCTGTCCGCCGGCTCCTGCCCGCCGTCTCTTCTCTCCTCGCCTCCTCCTCCCACCTCCACCACTTTGTGCCGCGTTCTTTTTTTTTTTTTTTTNCGTGGCGAGGCGGCCGCCCAGCGCCAGGGCCAGCAGCAGCAGCCGCCAGCCCATGGTCCGCACCCGCGGCCGCTCCGCGCCCCGCTCCCGCCACCGCGGGAGGCTCCGCGCACCCGCCGCGCTCCTCCGGCTCTGCTGTCCGCCGGCTCCTGCCCGCCGTCTCTTCTCTCCTCGCCTCCTCCTCCCACCTCCACCACTTTGTGCCGCGTTCTTTTTTTTTTTTTTTTTTTCCTCCCTTTCT